>OMLC01036792.1:0-12059 GCA_900302585.1 Regalecus glesne
CGTGCACTCACACACAGTGTCCCAGTGGCGTCTGTCTCAGTAATGAATCCATGTCTCAGGGACGTCAGGTGAGAAGCAGCACTTCCTATGGAGAACCCAAAATAACCACCTGGTTGGGTGTGTGTATGTGAGAGAGACAGAGAGAGAGAGGGAGAGAGAGAGAGAGAGAGAGAGACAGAGAGACAGAGAGAGAGAGAGAGAGAGAGAGACAGAGAGAGAGAGAGAGAGAGAGACAGAGAGAGAGAGAGAGAGAGAGAGAGAGAGAGAGAGAGAGAGAGAGAGAGAGAGAGAGAGAGAGAGAGAGAGAAAGAGAGAGAGAGGGAGAGAGAGAGAGAGAGAGAGAGAGAGAGAGAGAGAGAGAGAGAGAGAGAGAGAGAGAGAGAGAGAGAGAGAGAGAGAGAGAGAGAGAGAGAGAGAGAGAACGTCCATGCTGAACTGGTAGATTAAGTGGTGTTTCAGCACAACATGCTCTCGCTGGGCCAAATAAAAGCTGTGACTTCTCTTTTTTGCTCATTTCACTGAGACTGCTGGCTGTTCGAAGGGTCCTGGCCCAGTGGTAAATGCGATGCCCTCGTACCGTACCTAAATCTCAGGGACTGTTCATGAGACTTCTCCATCACAACATGGTCATGGGGCAAGCTTGAGAAGCAAGTACTTATCGGGGCTATTGAGTCTTTCAACCCCTTCTGTCATCTGAAAGGGAGCCATCTTTTGTCTATGTGCAGCTGGTGTTGTGATGAGGTCCATGGATTCCTTGGCGTAGTCTTTGCTCACAGTCTGTTGCTTGGTATTCACAACAGTATGATAAATTGTCACAACCCGGACTTGGAAGGTTTGCACAGGGGTCAAATACATGGTCCGCAATCACCCTCCCCACACACACACACACCCTGTCGATGCCCTACAGCCTCATATCCATTTCTCGCAGTGGCACTTGCAGAGGCTATTTAAGACCATAAGTAATGAAACCATAATCTAGATGAGAGACTTTGACTGATTGAAGTCATCTACAGTCCCAATAAATCCTACCTGGGTTGAGATTCATTTACGGATGAAATGAGCCTATGCCATGTGAGATTATAACTGGAATAGGATATATGGGCCTGTTGCAGCAGAGAGAAGTCCACGAGATTGAACCAAGATGGTTTCGAACTGGAAAATTGAAAACTGAGCGAAGGAATCGACCCCTGGCTCTCCATGGGAACTCACAAAAATCAGCACCCGGTGCTGGAGGTTGACTATAAATTCCGTTTTTCCTCCCATGTCTCTATCCTAAGTCTATCCCCCAAAATAGTCAGCGACATTCATCAACCTGGCAAACACAGAGCAATAATCACTTGCTATTATTTCCCTTTATTGACAGACGGAGAGGAACACATGCTCTTCATATGATTTATGACTGGAGAATAGTGCGCCAACAGGGCATGTTGCCAAGCATCTGACTGAGGTTTGGAGAGGTTGAGCAGTAGAGTTATTGGTATAAGCGGGCTTTTGTTTTCCAAATAGTGGAAATGTATTGTGGGAACAGAGAGATGGAGCTTACGGAGGACCGACAATACTAGGCTATTGTTTTCCTGGTAATGTGCAGTGACGTGCTCGCCTCAATAGGACCCGATCCGAATACAAGAGGTGCACGTTCATCGTAATTGCTGTTGATTGGTGATATTGAAGGTTATCTCTGATTTATGAGCAGTTATAGCAGCATGGTGGTTCCTTCAGAGCGAGAAGTTCCTGGGTTCAAATCCCATCCCAGGTCCTTGCTGTGTGGAGTTTGCATGTTCTCCCAATGTCTGTGTGGGTTTCTTCTGGGAGCTCTGGTTTCCTCCCATCATCATAAAGACATGCATGTTAGGGTTAATACTCCTGCCTGCGTCCCTGAGCAAGGCAGTAGGAAAAAGAACTGAAGCTGGAGCCTGTACAATAGAATGGGTTCAATGCAGAAGACATTTTATTATAAGAATAGAAAGAGAAGATAAAGTAGCTTTCTAGACTGAAGAGAAGTCACTATAACATGCAAGTGGATGAAGGTTTGTCCCCTCTGTTTGAAGCACCACATGTTGCTCCAACCTCATCCACTGGGGAAATTATAGCCTAGGGATAGTTTTTGTCTCTCCGTGATCTAAGGATCGGAGAGTTTTCTTTTCCATTTCTCTTCATTTCACAGGGTGAAGCACGACTGGAGGTGCACAAAGCAATGGGTAGACACCGAGAGATAGATCCTCCCCGTACGGCTTCGTTGCTGGATGTCTCCCATCATATCAGCGAATCAGCCACGCTGAGCCCCAATGAGCTGTATGCATACAGTAACTCCCCCTAAAGCATGAAAACACCGAAAACAATCATATTTCCTAATGTTTTGCTCTAATGCTTATTCTCATTAGTACTCTCTACTGCGCCTGCCTTCTGCCATGAGAGTTTTCTCCCTGTTTGGATTCTGCTACTGAATGTTTGCCTGCTACTTATGGGTGTCTCATCTCCTCCCTGGGAAAAGGTCTTGGTGTGTGTTTCCCACAGTGGAAGCTGGCTCCTCATCGTCCTATTCAATTTCCCCGAGGTAGCGCCATCCATCGCAGCACTTTGGCACTGTGAACACAACAGAGACCCTGTTTATGTTCACTTCTGGGGTGATTTTATAAGCCTATGACTCATTTCAATGGAAAATAAACATAAATAAATAAGATAAACACTGCTGTGCTTGAAGCCCCAGACAGAAATATCTGTTTGGAAATCGCATTTCACCTCTTGGGGTGGGCTTTCCAATGCCCATTCTCACCCCACAGTGTCATGTGGTGATACTGTCAACGTATGATGCACATGGTACTATTTGCTTTAGAGTCTGTATAGCAATCTGTCAGCTATTCAATTATAATAATTATTATTATTATCATCTTTTATAGGGACGATGCATATTGAAGAACATTTCGAATGGAAATAAGCCAGATTTAGCCGCAAGGCTAATTTTCTTCTGTTGTCCCAAACGGATAGGAGGTTTGGTGTCTTGCTCACGGTCACTCCCGATGCACTTTCTGAAGGAACCGGGATCGAACTACCAATCTTCTGATCACTATACAACCGCCCTACCTCCTGAGCTAAGCTCCCCGAGTCATTGGCCAACATAAGCTTTGATCATTTTTTTGGTAAATAAACCAGCACATCAGCCTTTTTCTGTTAGACTAACTGAATGCAGCCGATGTGGAAAACGATTCATATTCATGTACCCAGTAGCACAGAGCTCGTCGGTCCAGTCGGTATCTCCTGCTTTGGTACTAGTACTTTGGATATATCGGTACTCTAGTCAGTACCTATCCAGAAGACCCTGTGGAAAACCTCTCTTATCTTAGTCTTGTGTGCTGTAAAGCTATCAAGCTACACCAAATCCCATCTCAAATGAAGGCTCTGTGCTCGTATCTGCTGAGGGAGAATGATAGTTTGGACTTGTCTAGAAACGCTCTCTGCCTTGCTCACCTCTTGTTTTTCAGCTTCTTCTTTTTTCATCATCAGATGAGCTGAATGGAAACTACATTTCTTAGCAGTTGCAGAAATGGTCTCTCTCCCTTTATCTACCCTTACTTCTTTATCTCTGTCCTCCCCTCTCCAGCTCCCAGTCCCCTCTTGGAGTCTCTCTTTGTTCTTTCCTCCATCTCTTCCTCTCAGCTGACTCTTCTCACCCCTGACCCGTCTCCTGCCGTACTCTCAAATCGCCCCTGCTCCATCCTCGCTTTAAAAGTGAAGCCTCGGTGAGCGGTGCGAAACATCCGCCGTCTTATCAGGCGGTGAGCCGTGACTCGGGGAACACGCAATCTGGGTTTTATATCACCCGGTGGAACTTGACTCGGTATCCAGTGGGATGGCTGGTATTTACCTCCCTTGGCTGTTTTGCTCTCTCCCCGGGCCAATTACCTTGCAGATCAATCAGCTGTTCAGCTTGCCTGCCTCCTGCCTCCATCCTGCTGCAGTGTGTTAGCTGGGCCTGCTTCTTCTTCGGGAGCAGCGGTGGGGGCGGGAGGTGGGGTTGTCGATATCAGACGCTTGTTATCATGGCTGGCAGTGTGTAGACATGGAGACCATGTTGTGTCAGGGGGGTTTTCATCTGATCTGGATTGGGGATGGGGATGGACTTAGGTGGTGTGTGTACGGGGAGAGGAGATGCGTTTGAGGGTACTCGTTTGTGTGTGTGTGTCTGTGTCTGTGTGTATGAACACTTCGGGAGTGTGACAATTCACTGATTCAAGGTGAAGAGCCGGGCTTAACTTTTAAGAAATGTGCCCATTGATTCCGACAGCTTGTATCAACCAATCTCTTTGAGGGAATTGTGTGGAAATCAATGTGGGACTCGGTGTCTCGGCAAAGCCTAACATGACACCAGAAAGTATTGTTTGATAGCTTTTAATAATAGCATTAATGCTCCTTTTAGACTGTTCTCTCTTGCTTTTTACCAACTTATCTACCCAGTATGTTCATCTCTCTCTCTTGCCTCCCATCCTTCGCTCAAATCAAACCGACCTTCCACCCTCTCTATTCTTTCATCACCTCTTCCCATTGCTCAATAGATGCTGACGGATGGTTGTCTCATAGCAAGAAGGTCTCGGATTCAATTCTCCACCCAGGTTCTTTCTCTGTAGAGTTTGGATATCCTCCTGGTGTGTGTGTAGGTTTCCTCCGGGTGCTCGGGTTTCCTCCCACCATCATAAAGACATGCATGTTATGGTTAATACTCCTGTCTGTGCCCCTGAGCAAGACAATAAGAAAAAGAAGTGGAGTTGGTCCCCAGGCGCCACAGCTGCTCACTGCTCCTAACACAATAGGATGGGTTAAAAACAGAACACGTTTCATTGTGTCTATGAACAATGACAAATGAATAACTCCTCTTTTTCTTCTGCAAATGTTTATAAATCACAGGGCAGCATAGCTCAGGAGGAAGGGCGGTCATCTAGTAAATGCAAGATTGGTGGTTTGATCCCCGGTCCTTGCAGAAAATGTGTGGAGGTGCCCTTGACGAAGACAATGAACCCCCTGAGTGCTCAACCCCTGAGATTGAATGGTGACCTGTCCAGTGTGTTTCTCCCCCTTTTACCCAGTCGGTGCTGGGATAGGCTCCAGCATGGCTCCGCAGCCCGACTTCACATAAGCAGCTGGCTATGGGTGGATGGATGGATGGATGGATGGAGGTGTGGCCCAACTTTGGATTATTATGTCCGTTTGCACCATCCTTCTCCCCCTCTCTGTCATTATCTGGTGGAATAGATGTACTATATACATGTGCAGATTTCCTCTTGCCACCTGTCACTTACCATCAGTAGCCCTAAAAAAGGAACTGCTGTGACTCTGTCGCAGCATCACCTTGTATCGCAAAACAATACGATGCTGTGTCATGTTGTATCAAGAGAGGGAACGGCCTCAATTGAATTGTTTCAATCTGGATGCATCAGATCTGATTCATGCCTACTGTGAATCAAATCAGTCTCAGAGGGCAAGATGAACTCAGGCGGCGCACGTCGATACAACTCCCTGCCTGTGTGCACGTGTTGTGCCTGGGTTCCAGCATGTGCAGGTTGGGTGTCGGTGAGGCCTCTCCTCTCTCGGCACCGTCTCCGCTCCAAGATCGTGAGTCATTCTTTTTACAGTGTGATCCTCCCATACTGTTGTCACAATAGAGTGAGCCAGTGTGTCCTTCCACATTCTCTGCTGCATGACGCTCATTATGATCCTTTCACTCCAACAGGGGCGTTAGGGTATCAGCCATGCTGGTAAAGGCATGTTCGTGGGAATAACGGCTCAGCAGAGGCCCTTTTGTTTCAGAAGTCTATTCCCGTGATGGAGCCTCCGCTGTCATGCTGAGGGACCCGATTTCTTCGTTACAGCGTGTTAATGAGCAATGAGAGTTACCTGTACTTTTTGGCTTGGGACACATTAAGGCGTCGCCCTGGTAGCGTGTGTCGGAGAGAATCACTCTGTTTAAGGGCCGATTGAGAAAGGCTTGGTGGGTGAAAGAGTTTAGTTTTCCCATCTGCCCTGATCAAACATCAGATTTGAGGGCTGGGACATCATGAAGCAGATTGCCTTCCGTACTTGATAAGCTTTGCTTTTGTTTTCATCTTCCTGTCCGCGAGATATTTCCATGGGGAGTCGGTGCATTAAAACGCTCAGATGAAATAAAAGTCTGATGAATGGCTTGAAAGGGAGTATGAATGACGGGCTTACATCGTTTTCTTTCCCCCGTGATCTATACTTTGCCCTCCTATTCTCCGATGTGCCCCTTTGCAGTGAAATGGATTCTGTTCCCTCAGCCCATCTTCAACTGTCTTGATTCCGAAAGAAACTGGATTAAATTTGACCCGGCAATAATCTAATGTGCAGCAGGATGCTTCTATTTCATCTCTTGATGTTGTCATCCTTTGCGGGGGGGGAAAGAGGGGGAGGGGGCATGATGTGATTGTAAATTTAGGAATTACATAATCCACAAAATGGTCACCATTTCCCAATAGTATATAGTCATTGAGACAAGGATATATTTGCAGCAAAATCCAATATCCTTTTAAAGTAAATGACAGCAAAATGAGCCGTTCCCACATTTCATGAGATATTTGTACAGTATAGATTTTGTACCAAAGTTTACAGATTCACCTTTAAACTATGAGAGATTAGGAGTCCATTTTCATGTGTCTGGATTAGTCCTCATGTTGTGGTGGTGGACACGGACCTAGATGGAGCATAGGGGATTAAGCCCGGTTACCCTTCCTGTTCCCCCGCCGTGGGATCAAACCCGTGACAGCTGGCTTGTCATTTCTTGATCTCACGCTTTACCACTGAGCTACCCCCCCCCCTTCACCTACGAGGGGCTATACCTCACAATATGTCATTACTCTCTGACAAGCCTCTAGGAAATCCATAACTATTATTTTTTACCACAGATTGTGATTCTCTATCCTACATCCCTCCGTTTTTACCAACTTACTCTAGTGTTCCAAAGATACAACCTAGGCAGGATAAATTATTCCGGAATATTGGAAGTATCTAGAACAGAATAGGATCAGATCGGACAAGATAGAATAGAATAGAGTAGGATAGAATAAAATAGAATATGATAGAGTGGAATAGGATGTGATAGAATAGAACAGAATAGAACCTTTCTGGTCCAAACAGTGTGGGCAGTGCTTGAGGACAGATTAGGAGGTGGCTATAAGAGGATGAAAGGGGGTTCCATCCTATAGCCTTGTCACAGCCTATTCTTGATTGTAATGGCAGGAAGCCGCGGGAGGCAAAGGCCCGGCTGAACATTATTGGTGGCTGTGTGGCCGTCATGCCCCACCATGCTTTCGCCTAGCTGTGTAAGGAATAACTATCACACCCAGTGGATCTATTATGTGAGCCTGGGGCTGTTAAATGCCTCGCACAAGGTAAGGCCAGGTGAGGTCTAAGTGATTCCTGTTTCTTTAACTAGAGCTGTGTGGGAGATTTGGTTCCCCAGAGGTGTGGTACTGGCCATGGTGGGGGGTGTTTTATGAGGCTGTTTGACCACGGGCCATTTTACCCAAGGAGTCCAGAGATTTCTATATTGATCATTTGTTGCCGTACCTTCAGTCACGATGAGGTCTATATATTAGTGGTGGGCTGCATGGTAGCCCAGCGAGTAGCACTGTTGCCTCACAGCAAGAAGGTCCCGGGTTCAAATCCCATCCCACGTCCCTTCTACGTGGAGTTTGCATGTTCTCCCCGTGTCTGTGTGGGTTTCCTCCCACCATCAAAGACATGCATGTTAGGGTTAATACTCCCTGCCCGTGCCCCTGAGCAAGGCAGTAGGAAATAGAACTGGATTTGGAGCCCAGGCACTGCAGCTGCTCATAGCCTCTATGCCATAGCATGGGTTAAATGCAGAGAACCCATTTCATTGTATGTATACACAGTGACAAATACAGTTTCTTCGTCTTCTAAATGTACATATGCTATGGATAGCAAAATAAAACAAAACGAGTGTTTAGTCAAAGCTAGTTGATGGAGCAAGTGAAAGTGATGCTTGGAGTTTCCAGCCTTAGCGCCCTGACCCTGGATTTCCTGTTGACGATGGATGGATGGATGGTGAATTTGTTTCCCCTCCATCTTCTCTAGCATTCTGTATGCCTTTCAGCCCCCTCAATCCTCAAATCATTCATCCATTTGTGATTATTGAGGTGTGGGCGTGTGCAAGAGTTCATTTACTTTCCCTCCCCGACCCAATGATCAGGGAGCAAATGGGTCCAGCAAGTCAATTAAGTCCATCTTCTCCTCTCGGGGATCTGAACTGTTCCTGGCAGATCGCCGAGAGCAGGGACCTGGAAAAGTCAGGATGCTGATCATGTGTGTTCATCTCTTCTTTTTTTTCTTTTTTTTTTCCTCTCTCCAACAAACACTAAACAGCTTGCTGAGCAGAATGGCTTTAGCAACATTTCATTTTCCATTTGGCAAGCTCAATTAATCACAACCCTCCTATACAATGCAATGCACACTGTCCCCCGCTGCTGCTACTGGTGGTCATTATTCCCAGGAAAATATGCAGTGAGGGAAAAGAAAGGAAGAGAGATTGAATATGCTAGAGTGATGGTACCATGTGGTATCTCTATTTAAGAGGTGAAGATTAAACAGGGAGGCAGCTGCTTTTCGGGGCTTCATTAGAAAGCAAGTAAGCAAGAAATCCAGAAAGATACTTTTTTAAAAAGAGCAATCGTAGGACACTTATGGTTGGTCGGGCTATGGTGGGGAGACACTGATAAAACTTGGGGTATGTTCGGTGTCTCCCCGAGGCTGAGCTTCTAAATATTCATCGAGCTGACTCCGGCTTTTCTTGCCACCATTTGTAAAAAGATGGCATTTGGTTTTTACTTTGTGGTCTCAGAGTAGTCTCTTCCCAGTGATGCGCATGTATGCAAACAGCCAGCACAAGCACAAACCAAGAACCCATGGCGACACAATGCACTGATACACACAGCAATGCAATTCCATGCTCCTGTTTTTACTCTCTGCGTCAGCCACCGAACACGCACCTTATGCACTTTTAAATTCCCATGCGGGTATTTTTCTGTGCCTTACGTGTTTGGCTTCATATGTCAGGGTCGAAGAGTCTCCCAAGTCCTGCACCATCGATATCTGTGCTCATACGCTCAGAGGATATCTGATCTGTTGCAAGAGAATAGGATAAATGTTATCTAACTGATTCATTTGCTTTCAGCTTCCATCCATCCATCCATCCATCCATCCATCATCAACCGCTTATCCGAAGTCGGGTCACGGGGGAACCGGAGCCTATCTCAGTTCTCATTTGGTGAAAAGCGGGGTACACCCTGTATAGGTCACCAGTCTATCGCAGGGCAGAGCAGTCATGGGGACAGTGTCCTCCTCAAGGACACTTCCACACAGTTCTATGCAGGTTCTGGGATCAAACCTGCGACTTTCTGATCGCCAGACGACCACTCTAGCCACCGAGCCACAGCACCCCCACTTGGTTTAGTCCTATTGAATCTGGGTTAGGATAATGAAAAGAAGCTGTTGCGTCCTCTAAAAGTCAGCATCTGGCAGAGACCGTGCCCTGCAGCCCCCATCACCACCACCACCGTTCTGAGATGTATGGAGGAGAGAGAGTCCATGTTGCCAAGGTTACATGAAAGAAGTTGAGTGGGAGATCTCATGTATGAGAAAGTATCCAGGTCTGGTCGGTGTTCAGTTCTGCACACATATGTGCAGACAGGAGTCATGTCCATAAATCATACTCAAATCCTCTTGCACTGGGAGGGCAACTCTCATTGAAGGGTTGTATCGAGCTCACTTTTAATTCCGGCGGATCATATCCAATCTGTATGCTTCTCATAATCTGTAAACACACACATGCACACACAGTAGGCCGTCAACGGAGCCATGGAGGGTTTCATCTGAACCGCGGCACTCAGATCAAAAAATCCTTTTCATTTTGTTCCTCGATTCGTATGTAGTAACGAGGTTGGGTCTTCATTGATATGCTGAGCACCAGTGCTGCGGTGATGACAATAAGGAAAAAATATGCCGGTGTTGAGCGGAGAGACCAGAGTGGTTAGAGAATGTGGAAATCAGATCATCTCTCTGACTCTAAACAAAAAGACAATCAATCGATAGACTCCTAAACCTACCGCGTAGGGGGACCACCAGTTCTTAATTCCCATAACTGGTTTAAGAGACTTATCTACAGACTGGGATAACATGCGGTTGTTTAAGGCCATGTGAAATAACCTTGTGGGTAACGCGTGGAGTTATGATGGGCTGACGGATGGATGGATGTGTGCATTGAACATAGACACCGACAACCACTGGTGAGTTAAAATCAAATGGTCTTGTTCAAAGGATAAAGTTGAACTGTCAATATACCCGTTGTGCAATAAGTGTTCATATAATCTTGTGCAAGATTATGATTATATTGGAGTGCTGTTTCTTGTATGCATTATTCAGTACTTTGTGAACATTACATCCATATTCTAACGACTGAGGACAAATTCCCTGTATGGGAGAAAGTATGCTTGACCAACAAAGCCCGATTCTTACTGTGAGCCTGAATGCACGAGAGGGTCCATTTGTTTAAAGTACCCGAGCTAAGATGTCAGATTGACAATATATTGAATATTTAGCTTGGGCTGTGGTAGCTCAGGGGTAGAACATGCATTTTGGGAAATTTTGATCCAGATGTTCTCATTTGAACCCTCCATGGGGTGTCAGGAAAGATTCCCTTATCAGTCCCGCAGGGGGAAATTTGGATTTCTCTGCATTTTAACCCATCTTATTGTATAGGAGCAGTGAGCTGCCAACATATGGCCCTCGGGGAGCACTTAGGGGCTCCGTGTCTTGCTCAAGAACACCTCAACATGCTTCTTATTGAACCGGGGATCGAACCTGTAACCTTTTTTTTGCCAGACGACCGCTCTACCTACTGAGCTATGCCGGCCATTAGTAATTATATTTGTCTTTCCTATGATCCAAATATGTATTTGGGTGGGACTCCATGAGCATGGGGAGGCTCTATGGGGGAAGTGCATGATGTGTATTTTCTCCCTGACAGATTTACTTCGCTGGAGTTCAAAATTGGTCGCAAGTCCTCAGACGCTTGACCTCGTTTACAAAAACACTATTGCCCCCTGCTGGCCTCGACTCCCTGGCCCTTTGGAAAAGCGAAGGCCTCAGCCAATGGTCGGGCGTTTATGACCAAACATAAATCACCCCCATCTCCTGGAACACCAACCAGGGAGGAACTTGCCATCGGTTGTATTTTGCCGTGGCGGCTCGATTGC
The DNA here is from genome assembly GCA_900302585.1 of Regalecus glesne. Classification (NCBI taxonomy): domain Eukaryota; kingdom Metazoa; phylum Chordata; class Actinopteri; order Lampriformes; family Regalecidae; genus Regalecus; species Regalecus glesne. The sequence goes on from OMLC01036792.1 coordinate 11,283, forward strand.
TGGGATCCCAGATCACCTCACTAATCTGCGCTGATTTACAAACAGACAGGAGAAGCAAATGGGATCGTGAGATCAACATGAACACCATGGATGTGCCTGTGGGATGCTGTAACCGATGGAGCGTGTAGTCCTCATCTATCCCTTAATGACAATTCTTTCATTGTATTTTCTATTCTACCCCCCCAGTAAATACCGACCTGCAGAGATGTATCTCCACACGGATGACTGATGCGAGTCCTCTCTGTTATCGCAGACCAGTATCACCGTTGTTTTGCTCTAGAATGGAAATTCTTATTCAGATGTTTCTAAGGTCGTAGCTATTTGTCTTGTGCCCTCAGCGCACATGTAGCTATCTAGAATATCCAGGCGTGATGGCACTTGCAAGTCCTCTGGTATGATGCTGAATTAAACCGTGACTGGAGTCCCTTTCTCCCTCGATACTTGTGCTTCTTTTTCTTCAAAAAAAAAAGTAAGCCTAAGGAATGTGGGCCCAAAACAAGAGGACTCAAAGGGTGTAGCTCCCTGTAGTAATAGTCCCGATATACAAGGTCGTGGTTGAAAAGAACTGGGTTGAAAAGTAAAGTACAATGAAATGCATGTATGTATGTCTTGTATTCAGAATTATTATTTCCCCTACAGCTGTACAAGGGGTAGCATATTAAGCTATTCATAGTTATATATAAATTATGCACTTAATATAGGTTCAGGACTCGAAGATCATAGCAAAAATAACAAACCTTGTACATGGCCTACTACTGAAAAGGGGCTAAATCTTAC
>OMLC01036795.1:0-11372 GCA_900302585.1 Regalecus glesne
CAGCACCTTTGAGTACGCTGTTAAATGCCAGGAGGACTGCAGTGACTTGTACATCGGGGAGACCAAACAGACGCTGGCTAGAAGGACTGCGCAGCATAGGAGAGCCAACACGTCGGGTCAGGACTCTGCGGTCTACACCCACCTACAGGCGAGTGGCCACTCATTCAAGGATGATGATGTTCACATCCTTGATAGGGAGGAACGCTGGTTTGAAAGGGGGGTGAAGGAGGTGATTTATGTCAAGAGGGAGCGACCCTCGCTGAATAGGGGCGGTGGCCTGAGAGTACACCTATCGGCGTCTTACAATGCCGTGATCGCGAACATTCCCCAATCCTCTGTGAATGGTGCCCTTTGTCACTGAATGTGCAGTTGATCACCCAACTTGCTTGTGAAACCAACCTATTGTTGTGTGGCATCACGGTACTGTTTATAAGGAGGGGGATGTTTGCCTTCAGCTTAGACTGAAGAAGTCACCTGGTGAGTGACGAAACGTTTCCCAATAAACTTCTGATCCAGTTGAACAGATTCAACTCTTTTTGTGAGCTGAACATAGTAAAATGTTGATTCTCCTGGATTTTTACCACAAATTGGAGAAAAATCTATTTGTTTTACTTTGAAGAGGTGGCAATAAGAACTGGGTAAAGCGGTTGATTGCCTTGCGATCATAAGGTTGCAGATTCGATCCGCGGTATTGCAGAAAGCATGTTGAAGTGTCCTTGAGCAAGACACTGAACCCCTAACGGCTTCCCATATGTTGGCAGCTTACTGCTCCTGTACAATAAGATGGATTAAAATGCAGAGGAATCCAAATTTCCCCTTATGGGACTCATAAGGGAATCTATTATTATTGAATTGCACCATAGGTCAGTCAGGAATAAATTTTGGGTGGACGGATAAATCAATGACAAGAATTGCTTGACAAGAGAAGGAACTCATAGCAAAGTGGATGATATATCTGTAAATATCATATGAATATAGTTGTTTTTTCACTAACAAACTTTATCTCTTACCCTCTTTATCCCTCTGTATCTCCACCATTCCATGGCCTCTTGTCTTTCCCCCTGTCCCCACCAGCTCTTCCTCCTAAGCCAGCCAAGCCCCAGCAGTCCTCCACAGTGGGGGTCGGAGGTGGCAGCAGTAATGGGGCAAAAGAAGGGGGTATAGGAGGCTCCCTGCAAGAGGCTGAATGGTATTGGGGTGACATATCCAGGTAGGATGCAAGCATGCGTGTGCACATACACACATTCATATAAACATTAATGCAGTTGTCTTACTTTGCGATGGTCATTTCATTCAGTGTTTAAGTTTAGATGAAATCATTTGTGTACACAAACAAACATATAGAATATTCTGTGTCCCGGTTGCATTTTGCATACTTAATGGAGCCTTAATGAAGCTTATATAGTAACTGTCACTTCCAAAAACCCCACTACCAGGCAAATGCTGCTGAGCATATACAAAACACACACACAGCCATAAACACACACTTAGATGATAACCCCACATACACTGCAATATGTAAGTCTCAGTTTTAAACAGACACACACTTCTGGACAGAGTTGTCACGGTAGCTCTGAACGTATTATATATTCCTGGCTTTTAACCCATACTCCTATTACCCCAATTCCTTAATTCTTAACTCTTTTATTGATGGAGGATTTAAAATGCATCAGTGAGATGTTCCCACAGACACACAGCTTCAATTTAGGAGCTAGAGAAAATAGTATGTGTTTAGGGGTGTATATATTCCCTAAGCATATTAAAGCTGAGCAGACCAAGACCGAGAGGGAAACTTATGTAGCTTGGTTGAGTAGAGGAGTGTAAGAGGAAGAGAGTGACAGGGCAAGTAAAAGGAAGACATAAGGGAACTTGGAATCACAGGAGACCGACTCTTCAGATAGAGAGGGTGGCCTCTGAAGCAAGGGTGTGTAGAGGGAAGATTCAGAGGAAGCGTCTTTGTGAGTGTTTTTGTGTCTGTGTGTGCATGTGCGTGAATATGGGTTTGTATTCTTGTAAAAGGAAAAATTGACATGGGTAATAGGATGGTGGTTGCCCCCTCAAATGAACACCATCTGTACACAGGATCAATTAACTAATTTCACTACTTTTCTCCATGTGTCCTGCTCCTTCTCTATCCCACTATTTTTCACCCCAGGGAAGAGGTGAATGATAAGCTCAGAGACATGCCGGATGGGACCTTCCTTGTTAGGGATGCCTCCACAAAGATGCAGGGCGACTACACACTCACACTGAGGTAACAAAGCAGGACTCTCAAAAAAATCAGGGATTGTGAGAGGAAGAGGTACAAGTGCAGCATCTTTAAAAAAGAGCCCCGTGAAATTGACATAATTGAGCAAGGCATTCAAAGAGCCCATTGTCTCTAATAGAGAAAAACGGATCACTTTAGTCTTCATCTTACAGTTGTTGAATAACCACAGTATCTCTGCCTGAGAATCACATGCTGTTTGGTGCTCAAAAGGGATTAATTAAAAGAGATGTAACTCAACATTTAGACTAAAATGTTTCCTGGAAATGTTCAGTTAAATTTTGAAATGAAGCCCAAATTGCATTGCTAGGAATGACTTAAATGATACATAATAGGTAATGTGCTGTTTTTAGTTCCAGTTGGTAGTCTTTCTGCTGCATTTTCAACATGCCTGAGACTACATATCCTTAGACAGGTGTACAGTGAGGCACTAGACTCAATATGAGATTACATGAAACATTGAACAGATTTTCAAGGAGATTGAAAGACAAAAAGATATGGATCTGCAAAATCTCAAAGAAACCACACGATAACTGTCTTAACATGTTTGTCAAAGCTTAGACTAGATTCATGAATAACAGATTGTGCAGAGAAAGCCAAGGAGGACCCAGTGATTTACTCTACCAGCCTTGAAAAGCAATTCGTTTGTGACTAGGAAAATGGCTGTTATAGTGCTATTAAGTGTTCCAAAATTAGACTGAAAATCCCCAAAAGAGAGCATTACTACTCATAAAACTATCCAGTTTGTTAGCGATCATCTTTTCCAAAACCTTGCACAAGAGTGGTTATCTAGAGATTATTCTGTAATTGGTCAGTGAAATGGAGTTGAGAGTAGATGGTAGGTCTCAAGTCTTTAAAAGTAACATTCCCCAAGTTAGGGAGAAATTTAAAATGGCTAGGATAGATTAACGTTGAATTAAAACAGGTAACAGAAGAGGACTCTTAAGTCCCTGACTTCATTCAGTTACGATGTGAAATTGATACTGAGAGAATTGATAGAGGTATAGTAGTTATGTTCAGGTGGGGAAAAAAAGCCTAATTCTATTTACTGTGGAATTCTCTTATAGTTAGAAGATGCATTCAACTTAAACTCTCTTCCATACTCATCATCTGTCTCTCTGTTTTCTCTTCAGGAAAGGGGGAAACAATAAATTGATTAAGATCTACCACAGGGATGGAAAGTACGGCTTTTCCGACCCTCTGACATTCGGTTCAGTGGTAGAACTCATTAGTCATTACAGACATGAGTCCCTGGCCCAATACAACACCAAGCTGGATGTGAAGCTCATGTACCCTATCTCCCGCTACCAACAGGTATGGACGCATACAAATATGCACAGTTATCATATCCACAGTCCCTTTGATAAATAATACATCCATTAATTCTAACTGTCCCCATAGACAGAAAGCGCAACTCCAAGTCAGGTGTCATGAGTTCAATCCCACCACAGGTCATCAGAAAATGACATCTGGCCTTTATCCCCCATGTTCTGTAAATGTAAAACATACAATATAAACTATCTTGAGTGGTCACTGGGCTAAAAAGTGCTGCATAAAAATGATTCCATTTACCATTTAATATAACATGCACAATTGCTTATTTTCATATTCTCTTTCTTGTGTTCCGTTGTATGTACTTTTTGTGGGAAACTGTCTCTTATGTTAAAGTTGTCATCTTGTCAGTCTTTTTTTTTTCAATGGTCTTTTTCTCTTTTGCTAATAAACCCAACTCCCCCATGCTTCACCTGGTGGCTTGTGTTGGATGTTTCTATTCCAAAGTGCCGAGGCAGCAGGAAACAAGGCAATAGATATATTGTCCTGCTCACTAGCCTCTGGAGCACTGCTCCTAAATAATTGCACCCATCCGCCATGTCAAAAGGCCGTCCGCACATTTATTCCTTTCCTCACTATCTCCACTCGTTTTTCCATGCTAGTAATTACTCAGTGTTGTTATTTGTGCCCTTCTGCTGTGCACCTTACCACACATTGTGGTTGGTCCATTAACAAGCCTTTTGAGAAGTTACTCTTCGTAAGCAAAATCAGGGTTGGAGAAAGCAAGAGCACATGCACACTGATATATGTGTACACACACACACACACACACAGTATTATCCGTCACTATTCAACTTTAAATTGATCTCTTATTCCATCATACCTTAATTTTCATTGTCTCTCCCTTTGTTTTTTTATCGTTTCTTTTCAATGCATCTCTTTCTAACACCTATTCTTTCTCTCCTCTGCTCTTAGGACCAGTTGGTAAAGGAGGATAACATTGACGCTGTGGGAAAGAAGCTGCAGGAATACCACAATCAGTACCAGGAGAAGAGCAAAGAGTACGATAGGCTGTACGAAGAATACACCAAGACGTCACAGGTAGACTGGGAAATTATGGTTACCATACAAGTGATTCTAGGTATTAGAATCAGAATATTAGGGGTGGAAGAGCTCAGTGGGTAGAGCGGTCGTCTGGCAATCGGAAGGTTGCAGGTTCGATCCCCGGTCCTGCATATAGCATTTCAAGGTGTCCTTGAGCAAGACACTTAACCCCTAACTGCTCCCCGAGCGCCATATGTTGGCAGCTCACTGCTCTTATACTATAGGCTGGGTCAAAAATGCAAAGAAATCCAAATTTCCCCTTGCGGGACTGATAAGGGAATCTTTAATTATTTGATTTAATTTAATTACTGAGGTGGAATTCAATTTAAATACATTCTTATGTTTAAATTGATGCTGAATGTTAAAGTTTGTCCAAAAAGGTATTTACGTACACATAACCCTGAATTCTCAATTCCCCCAGTGAGATGGAAGGTATACATTTTATCAAAAGGTAGTCAGTTAGCTGAGGCAGATAAAACCCACCGCTTTTAGCATTCCCTACTCCTAGGACTCAACATGTCCATTTGTCCCCTTATTGTCCACTCCTCCACTCTCCATTTTTCTCTCTCTTCCTCTTCCCCCTCTCAGGAGATCCAGATGAAGAGGACAGCTATTGAGGCCTTCAATGAGACCATCAAGATCTTTGAGGAGCAGTGCCACACACAGGAGCGCTACAGCAAGGAGTATATTGAACGCTTCCGCCGTGAGGGCAATGACAAAGAGATAGAGAGGATCATGATGAACTATGAAAAACTCAAGTCACGACTGGGCGAGATCCATGACAGCAAGGTGCGCCTGGAGCAGGACTTAAAGACACAAGCTTTGGACAACCGTGAAACAGACAAGAAGATGAACAGCCTGAAACCAGACCTCATTCAGCTCCGTAAGATTAGGGACCAGTACCTAGTGTAAGTAGAGCACACAACACCAAACAAGAACAATACTTGGCTTGATGATAGCAGCAGCAGAAATTAGATAATAGCCTAGCATCTAGTTTAAATGCAAAGGTCCACCTGCCTCTTTGGTTGACATCTATGAGCTTTCCTCACTCCCCATCCCCACACGTCATACCATGTCTGTGTAATGCAAAGGGGAGGGGACCAAATCTGGCAACGTTCCAGATTAAAACTTGTGTTTCCTCTTAGCTGGGGTGCTCCCTTGTGTGATCTCCCAAGTGAGGGGCTCTGGTTTCTTTGAATATGTCCAATAGCATCAATAGAGATGTGCCTCTCATATCGATTCTTTACTGAGAGTTGTGCATGAATTGCCAATTACATCTTGCTCAGTTTTACACTATGTCTTGAGCCGTGAAAGGATTAAGTTACAAATGAAGGGGATCTTTTTAAGTGATTCCTAGGCACCTTATTCCTGCTGCGTCTTTAACACAATCTCCTCTCTCCTTCCTTTTCTCAACCTCCTTTCTTTGCAGCTGGCTCAATCATAAAGGAGTCCGTCAAAAACGAATCAACGACTGGCTGGGGATCAAGAATGAGAATACTGATGAGTGAGTTTGTATTTGTCTTTTGGTCTGGTTTTACTTTTTTGAATTAAGCTCGCTGTATGTTATATGCTTAACACTTCACAATTAGTTCTCTTTGTGTACCATATCTTCTTTATGTGAACCTTGCTACTGTCTCACTTTCTTTGCACATTTTGTGTATTTGCATTTATGTGCCTGTATGTGCAACCAGAGGGTACTTTGTAAGTGAAGAGGATGAGAATTTACCCCACTATGATGAGAAGAGTTGGTTTGTTGGGGACTTGAATAGGACGCAGGCTGAGGAGCTGCTCCTTGGAAAGCCAGATGGGGCCTTCCTCATTCGAGAGAGCAGCAAAAAAGGTTGCTACGCCTGCTCTGTAGTGTAAGTGCAGCAGAATACATGGCAAATCAACATCACATGTTACATGTCTGGGACAGGACAATGGAATGGGCAGGAAAACTATAGTGCAAAGTGGGGATGGAATTTTAGTAGAAGTTATTTAGAAATTTTTGCTGATGGCAGTCAATAAGCAAAGTCATTGATAAGACAAACATATTTTCAGGCTCAATAATTCAGGTAGTCAACAAGGTCAAACTAGTTCAGTCAAGTCATCTGGACATATGTTTAAAACAAAACATGAGTACGTTTCAACATTCCTCTGAACGTCATCCTCAGCTCTCATTCCAGTATGTGACCCACTCAACTCCCTTTTAAAGGAACCGAGATGTAAATTAGGGTGCTCATGATTTGTTTCTCTGATCTTTGTGGTCGTTAAACTGGAAAAGTGCTATATAAGAACAGGTCCATTTACCATTTAAATCCCAGAGATCTATTCAAACTGAGTCAAATTTATTTGTATGGCCCTAAATCATCACTTGTGATTCAATGTTCAACAATGGCCATGTTTGATTGGTGTGTTGTTGTGTCAGCACATTGCCCATTGCTGAACAAAAACATGTGAACCCAGGTTTTAGTTGATGTTATAGAGGACCTTTATCAACAGATACTCTGAGTTTAGTCGACCATATCAACTTGTTCGCCACAACAATTTTGCTTCTCCTCTAAACATGCACACTACTTGCCTTCTTTGGAGGACTCACTTTCTCCTTGTCTCTATCTCTCTCTGTGCCATGCTAGTGTTGAAGGCGAGGTGAAGCACTGTGTCATCTACAGCACACCACGCGGCTACGGCTTTGCTGAACCGTACAACTTGTACAGCAGTCTGAAGGACCTGGTGCTCCATTACCACCAGACCTCCTTGGTGCAGCACAATGACTCGCTCAATGTGCGCCTTGCTTACCCTGTCTACGCACAGATGCCCTCCGGACGCAGATGAGCCCCACCCACCCGGGCACACCCCTACATAGACGACAAGCTAAATTCTTCATCCTCGGGGGAGGGAGGGGCGCATTGAAAACTACAAACCAACCCCAAAACCAGACAAGAAACAGATAGATAGATAGATAGAAATGAATTAAACATTTGCTGCAACACACACGTCAGCCACCTTGGAGCTATACATATATATTTTTACAAGAACAATTTCGGAGGGCATTCTTTTTCAAGACTGCTTGATTTGCACAAGGAAGTTTTCAATGTTTGTGAATGTGAAGACACGACAGAAGGACATGGAGTAGGACACTTCAGAGTTTCAGGTTGACCCTGCTGCTACCTAAACTCCAGCTCAGACTTTTAACAGAAGCTCAAAAAACACAAATGACGATGAAGACGACAACAAACACTCCTGTTTTAACCTTTTTTGTTTCCATCTTTATTCTTAGATCACGTTCCTTTCCCTTGTTTTTGCAGTTGTTTAATGTCTGGACATTTCCTTTTGTTTACTCCTAGCTTGTTTGTTAAATGCAAGAGGAGGTAATGATGATGATGATGTCAAGTGTCTGTTCTCTGTCCCTCTCTGTACAAAAAGCAAAAACAATGTAGCATAAAAAGACAGTGGACACTTATTTCCAGAGTGTTCCTCCATATAGATTGCTGCTGAGGGGTTAGGGGGGAGGGGGGTATAGAGTGGCCACGAGTGATGTGGATTATATTTAGTCTTAAAAAAAGACAAAAGGCTTGCTTTTATACAGATTTTAGAGAACTTTTCTTGCTTTGCTGGAAGATAGTTGTTTTCATTTGCCATATGTTAGAAGGTAACATCACAAATCAAAACCAGAGACCAAAGTTGGTATGGAGGGGAGGGGGACATAGAGTCCGCCATTTTATGTTTTAGTCTTTTTGAATGGAGAAAGAAGGAAAAGCTAGGGAATGCTTTGATGGAGACCACACATAAAACATGAGTTTTGGACTAAATGTTTTCAAAACAGTACAGCAGCTCAGAAATGTGGAAAACCAAATGGTAGGCAGAGACATGGATGCTGCAGCTATCTTTCTGGATGGTCAATAAGAAGCACTTACACCAGAGTAAAAATCCAGCAATTTCAGGTGGTGGTCTTTTCTTTTTTCTTTTTTTACCAAAACCTTCAGCAAAGCAAAAGGCAGAAGAAGAGATTTAGCTATGGAACCGAAAACCCATTTTATGTGTGGTTAAAAAAAAAGCATTTCTGCTAATGTCTGGAGTTGATAAATTGGGACGGTTTGTGTATCTGTTCTAAACCTTCAGAGATAAGCTTTGATTTTAAAAAAAAAACAAAAACCTTTTTTATGTAACACACAAAAGCAGGTACAGGAAGGCAATGTCCTAAGCTGAAGACACATGCTTTAGATGTTTATATTATAAACTTGAAGAACGTGCAATCCAACAATGCGTTGTCTTATGTAGGTTATTATCAGTCAGGCAGAGCTGCACTGAAGCGCCCCCCCCCCAACTGGGGTTCAGAGAAAGATAATCAAAGTGCACAGTGAAGCTTTGGAAGTGGGATTCATTTTTCTTGGTTTTCTTAAGTTCTGTTTTCTTTTTTATATAAAAAACAACAAAAGTTTATCTGGTGCTTGGACTTTATAACCAGTGGAAGCATTTTCTGTCAAAGAATTAAAGAAGTCTATACCATCACAGAATAAAAGGTTTCCTAAAACTGAAGAGAAAACACAACTAAGTTGCATTCTATTCTTCCTGGATATTTTAAACAATCTACTCTGATTGGCTTTTGTCATTGGGCTTCTGCTGAACCACTGGCTAGTATCAGGCAGTTTCTTGGGGATTGCTGAGACAATGGGCTCAGTTTTGTGTCTCAGGGGACTTGGTTTTCCCAGACAGTTGTCCCCTCCCTGCCTGTCTGTCTGCTAATTTAGGGCCCTATTTTAAGTTCGTGATGACAAGGGGAGGTTAGTGGAGTTACAAAGGGGCTGATTTAGTGACCCTGGTTGGTGGCAAACAAAGGCAGCTGTTGTCAATTAGCTACACTCAGACCATGTCTGACAGGAGCCTCATGTCCTTCTTCAACTTTGTGCTTTACACACAGGACGAGTGGACTTTAGCTTATTTGTGACACACATAGTCCAGGTACAAATTTTGCTGGGCAGTAAATTTGCTGATGTCAACCAGAAATATTCAGGTGATGAGGGGAAGATCTTAAGTCCTTCAAGAGAGTGGACGATGCTGGTTACAAAGTCAGACAGGCACCCCTTTATATTTACTCTTTCACAGTATAAGCCAGCATGGAGAGTATACAGGCCACACACACAAGTACGCACACACATTCTCTCACTAGGATGTCTGAAAGAGAATGGTTGGTGTGGACCGAGAGGGCTGTTGTTTGAGACTAGTGCAACAGGATCATAGTGAATGAGTGAAAACGGACCTGGTTGTCATCCACTGTGTGTCTATCCACACCTGTCTCAGTGTCCTTGTCAACACCTAACTCTACTGTATCACCTTTTATCTACAACCCTTCTTTTCTTCTTCCTTCCCTTTCTTATCTACCCCAGTCCACACCCTTCGTGTAGGGCCCTAAGATAAGCCAGATGATGGGGTTTATTTGGGTGGACAGTTGAGGAGTTAAAAGCCATTGATACCAAGCTCTTCTGAAAGGGCAGGTTGACTAGCATCCCGTTCACTTGAGACTGAATCAGATAGGGGTTTTTCTTAGTGTCTGGTCCTTGTGTGCTTAACTAGTAACTGCAGGCAAGTGGAGAAAAATCAGAAACAACCAAGCTGGTCAAATCCAGGGCTGTAATATAGACCATCTGTGTTCTGAACACACAGGGTCCCGACACTTGTACCGATGTGGGCCGGGATAATCCAGAGCATGACTGCTTGTGTCGTCACATCTACTTCTGGCCAACTGTGGCAATGGCGTCTGTCTAGTTTTTTCTTGCATAAAGTTTTAGGCAATGTCTGAAAGCTGTTCTGTTTTGAGCTGGTTTTACAGGGGGACAGTAAGGTGGGGTGTATTGATAAAATGTTGAATGTATGATTGGATCAGTCTGGGTCCAAAGCATTTTAACACCACAATCCTCTTTGTCCACCGGCATGTAATGAAAATAGAAATAGACTTTAACTCTAGGGTGCTCTCAGCATTTTTGATTCAAAAATTAATGTCTCCTACTCATTTTGGTCAAGACTCAGGTGCAACGAGCCAATGTTCGCCTGCAAGGTTTACTGTTATACTACCACATAAACCAGCGATTTGAAAAATCAGGGTTTTTTCCACATTGATAACAATAATCATACTATCATCACTAAGTTAACTCAGCTAAGTCAATCCAACTCTGAAATTCTAGCATAGATGTTCATACAGGTTTGCTTTCATGATCCCCTTAGCATAGAGATGCTGTTTTCAGGATCTTTGAATACATTATTTTCCTTCATCACCAGTCTCAAGTTTTGTTGCATTTTATTTTTAGGCTTACATTTAGGTTTTTTTTTTCTTTCTTTTTTTGTAGTTGGGAAGTCAAAAGGTCCCTAACTATTACTTGAACTATTGCATTGCTCACTCACTGTTGAATGTCTTTATATGAGAATATACATTTATTAAAAAAGAAAAAAAGAGATCCCATTCGTTTTATGGTGAACAGGGGGTGAGGTTTGACTTTTAAAGTTTATGATAGATGTACAGTATTTGTTACAGATACAGGCATCATGTACCTACTCTAGGAGGGAAGGAGGCGCTTTGGAAACTTTCTCAGAGATACGCTCAAATCTTTAACGTCACAGAGGGCTTATTGGAAATTGCACACATTGTCATCTAGACTTGTGGTAAATACTGATCTGTATGTGTGTCTGTATTTGTACGTATATGCATCTCCGCTCACATTTACATTGAGATACACCATCTATCGTTCATTAC
>OMLC01036800.1:0-10605 GCA_900302585.1 Regalecus glesne
TAGATCACACGCACACAAACACGCACACACACACACACACACACACACACACACACACACACACACACACACACACACACACACACGGACTAAGAGCATTGCCTGCTGAATTTAAAGAGACACGGCTGACGCACAAGTAAAGACGAGGCGAACGCTTTTTAAAGCAGACATAGGCAACCATATGTCACTGATAAGTCAATACCATCCCTCCCCCTCCTCCCCCAGCCAATCACCGGTAACTACACTGGGCGATTTCTTAGATCTGTGCGGTGGTAATCACCTTGTACACCCGCACCTCTGCACGGAACAGACCGCTGCGGCGGTGCACCGGGCGAGGAAGTTAACATTCACTATTTCCTGGAAAACAAATCTTGTGCAATCTGTCGTCCTTCTGATGCAGGTTTGGTATGGTTACCCAGCTGACATGTGCTCATCGGATATGCATTCTAGAATCTTTGAGCTCTGTTTTTTTTTGGGTACCCGACTGAATCACACTTTGAATATATATGTAGTAAGAAACGAAAATCTTTAGTGTGGACGGATGTCGTTATTCTAAGATTCTATAATGCGTGCCGGGAAAAGTTCATCTGCGTTGATCACCGTGGACATAATACTGCCGTATATAGTAAGAATAGGTGTATCCTTACGAAAGGGAACAGTATAGTAAATAGTAAAAGGAGCAAGGTGTTCAGTGTCTTTGCATACAAGTTTTCTGTAAACGAGACATGGAAGAACGCCAGCATTCATTTATTTCATAATGGACTCAGACAAGTTACACCGTGGCATTTTATATATCATCGCTATTTTTTAAATAGTATTGTAACGTTCGTGCAAGCTCGCTAGCCCTTGGCTAACAATCGGATTCCTTATTTGACTGGTTAGTGTGCTTGGCTTTGATTGGAATGTCCCGGTTTCGGTTCCCAGCCGTGCCCCCCCCTGAATTTGCTATATTGGTGTCAGAGGTGGGATGGTGAGGCACTCGCCCATCGGACGCGCTCCCTTAAAGCGTGGGGGAGCTCTTAGCATCCTGCGAATGTAAAATGGACCTGAGCGTAGGTCTGAGAGCCTCCAGGTTGCTAGGCTGAAGTGCGGGGATGTGCTTCACAAAGGCAGGGGGTAATGTAATGTTGATGGCAGCTCGCTTGCTTTAGCTAGTGAATCGGACTATTTAGTCGACTGATTAGCTTCCTTGTCTGTGATGCTTATTACCCAGGTTCGGTTCCCGGCCGTGCCTCTGGATTCACTATAATGTATTGCAACCGGGAAAGGATTTGAGGATTTCAGAAAGCTTATCAGACTGATGATTTTTGGCAATCAAACCATACCTAGCTTAATTCATGTGCTAATCTAGTTTACCAGGAAATTAAAAATGCATTTCCACGGGACTTGTTGCCCTGCAGTGGTTTGTGCTAGTTCCAAACAGGCTAGTAGTGGTTGCCCTATCTGATGATGCCCTCTTTAATATTTATATTTTTAAAGTTATGACTTTGTTCCTGAGCAGCCTCCCTATGAAATACCTGAGTTGTGGCTTACACAACGTACATGGAAATATTCACATTCATTATACACAGCTATAGAACGTCTGTAGCTGTAGTCATAGCTGATCCAGTATGAGACCTAAAGTAATAGATGGCTCTCCTGGGGTGCATGAGTCTGTTCAAGTCCTGAAATTTGCAGATGACACTACAGTAATCAGCTGCATCTGAGAAGGAGAGGAGTCTGTACATTTACAGGAGGTTGAAAAACTAGCCCTGTCGTACCATCAAACAACATTGAGCTGAACACGCTCAAACCTGTGGAGATGTCACTAGACTTCACGAGGAGCCTTCTCATCACTGCCCCCCTCACAATACCAAACAGCACTGGTCAACAGTGGACACCTTCAAGTTTCTGGAATCAATAACTTTTCAGGACCTAAGAAAGGTATCCAACATAGATGCAATCATCAAAAAGGCCAATAAGGAGATTTCATTTCTCTATCAGCTCAGGAAATACAACCTGCCCCAGGTTTACACAGCAATCATCACCTCTATTTTTGGCAGGTTTGGATCATCCCCCAAATAGGATAGGAATAGACTACAATGGACAGTCAGGTCTACAGAAAACATTATCGGTGTCAACCTGACCACCCTCCAGGACCAGCACACCTCTAGAGTCAAGAAACAGGAAGTGAGAAAACATGCAGACCCCTCTAACCCTGGCCACAACCTGCTCCAACATCTCCCCTCTGGCTGGTGCTAAAGAACTCTACACCAAAACCACCAGAAATAGGAACAGCTTCTTTCCCCTTGCCACCACATTTTAACAGCCAACTCACTGTGTCACTTTAATCACCCTGAAACACTATAATACCCACTGTACCAACAAATCATATATATTTATTTTAGTCAAGAATACAAATGTGTAATAAATTTCCCTCACTACTGTAAATCTGAACAGGTTGTAAACTGTACATAAGAAAAAAATTCACAAAATATATGAATATAAAGTAACTTTTTTACCATTTGATAATGTTACTTGTAAAAATGAACATTTCTCAATATTTATTTCAACACTCCTTGCATATTTCACTTCCCTGTACTATTTTTTTTCTTTTTACAGTTCACAGAAACAGTTTCACCTGTATATAGTTCATCCATCCATCATCAACTGCCAAAGTCAGGTTGTGGGGGAACTGGAGCCTGTCTCAGAGCTCATAGGGCAAAAGGTGGAGAAATACCTTTGACATGTCCCTAGTTCATCACAGAGCAGAGCAGCAAGGGGAACAGTGTCTTGCTCAAGGACACTTCAGCATACTTCTTTGTCGATGCAGGGATCAAACCTGCAACCTTCTGATTGCCAGACTGCTCTACCTACTGAGCCATGCTGCCCCTCTGTTTATAGTCATTCCTTATATATATATTCCTGAAGATTGCCGTGTTGCTATTCTGTGTAAATTATTGAGTCACTAAATCTGAGTCAAATTAAATATGCAAGAATAATTATCCAATATGGATGATTCTGATTCTGACTTTACTCATATGTTATATATTTTTTTAATCCACAATGATTCCCTTATCAGTCCCGCAAGGGGAAATTGGGATTTCTCTGCATTTTAGCCCATCCTATTGTATAGACGCAGTGGGCTGCCAAGATATGGTGCTCGAGGAGCAGTGTCTTGCTCAAGGACACCTCAACATGCTATATGCAGGACTGGATCGATCCTGTAACCTCCTGATTGCTAACGATCGCTCTACCCACTGAGCTATGCCGCCCCTATGATACCTTATGGTACCTCATCACATGCTGATCATTCTAATGATTTGTTTCTTGCCTCCACTAATGTCCTCTGTTGCTGTGTGCTTGATGATTACACCATAACACATCTGGAAAGCTGAGCACTCAATCAAGATGAGCAGAAGGACCAACCCAAGAATTATCAGCTTGCGAGGTGGAATCATTGATATGAATAAAACCTTTACAAGTCATACTGGATCAGTTATAGCATATCTACACACTTTGTGATGAATGTTTTGTATGATTTAGTTAATATAAAGAAGTCCATTTCTACATGTCCCAATTAGTTCATACATTATGGGGGTAGACATGGACATAAATGGTGGATTGGGATTAAGGCTGAATGCCCTTCATGACACCCTGCAGTGGGTTTAAACCTGCAATATCTGACTTGAACGCTTGAACGTAGTTGATGTCAATCATTGCCAAATAGTCTGTTAGCACCAAGCTCACAAGAACCTTTTTAGTATTAAATTCAATAAACATGGGGATATTCCCATAAGTCTAAGCTTTTCTGCCTAGCAACGGTGCTACTGCAACTTTACCGCTTGAATGCCATACGTCTATTGTGTGCTCAACTGCCTCCACACATGTGAAGGCAACATAAGGCTGTTTTAACAAGTACACTTGGACCATGGAGTTGGTCGGGGATATTTTACCCTCAAGACAAAGGCCATGTTTGATTTAATCTCTCTCAAGACAGTTGTCAAGTCAAGTCACATTTTATTTGCACAGCCCATTACCACAAATGAAAACATTGCCTCAGTGAACACTAACACACTATCCTATTTTTAGACCCTCGCATTGGATAAGGAACAACTCTCTTAAATAAACTCTTCAACAGGGAGAAAAATAGGAAGAAACCTCAAGGAGAGCAACAGAGGAGATACCTCTCTGTCAAGACAGACAGCTGTGCAGTGGCTGCTGTGTATACAGAATAAAACACAATTTACTGCATACATCATTCAGAAGATAAGATAATTACAACAGAACTGCAAAAGATATATCAACAATAATTATATCCTCCATAGTTACAGTGCTAATTAATGAGCATCAAGTATGCTAAAATGTGGACAGATGGATGATGATCGTTGAAGAGGCTGCAGTAGCAGTAGTAGCAGATAACAACAATCCAGTCATCATAGTCCGCACCACCACTGTAGCACCAATTACACATCTCGAAGGCTTGTCCCAGGACACTTAACGATGTTACACTGCCGACTTTTCCAGTATGTTCAGGCGTTTGACCCGTTATGGTCAACACGTTTACACTGCCCGAGATCATATCCCGTCATTATTTGGGACCCCTTTGTTATGTCTTAGAACTTATCAATATCAGTGTTCCAAATTCAGTGTAAACAAAACACAACGAGGGCGTGGCTTGGCTCGATGTCTTGATGACATAAATGTGCGACCGGCAGCCGAGAATTTTAAAAGCAGGAAAAAGTTGAGATACAGGCCAACAGAAGCTCAACAGGCGAAGACAACGCCAAAAAAACGCAGCAAAAACATGACTTCTATCGGGAGAGACGCGGATATAAATGAGTTGCTTACCATCATGGGAGAGAAAGTGATGCACTAGCAGCTAAATATGTCCCGACTCATTTATTGTACGTCACAGTGTTTACGTCACATGTTCCGCCTACTCGATTGAACCAACAATACGTTGCCATTCCGACTATTTGATGAACAGAGTACTTACCCCCATTGGTTTACATAGGCATGACGGTACATTGGAAAGTGAAAAATGCCAGAAAATTGAAGTGATTGTGTGTAAAAACGTACATAGAAAAACATAAGAAATACACCATTCAACAAGAGATACTGTGTGAGAGAACATTTTATATTTATCAATACCATATGCTCTATAATGTAAAATGTCCTCAACAGACAGTACTTAGTAAACTCACTGAGGCAGAAACCCACTGTCATTCAGTACATGGTTACTTCCTATTTTTCTCACTGTTAAAGGTTTTTTAAGTGAGTTGTTCCTTATCCGATATAAGTGTCTAAGGACAGGACGTTGTGTTAATGTAATGTCCAATGAGACAAATTGTCAATTTTTGATAATGGGCGGTACAAATAAACTTAACTTGACTACATGTAGCTGCCCTTGAGTTCATATTGCAAGACTATTCCATATCCAATTTCGGAGCTGCAGATCTCATCTAGATAATTACATTTATTTGAAGAGTGGTATTTAAGAATGTACCACCAATGACCATGTGAGCAAGTTTTTATTCCAATCCAGGACTACAACAGCATTTCGACTAATAGTGTCCCTGTCTGGCTGAATGTGCATTGATGAGTAAAATGGGCCGCTGTCTTGATGGGCTGTAAAGAAAAGCTGGGGTTTATCTGAATTTATTTGAAACTAAAGCCTCTTTCCTGACTTCTTCAATTCTACTTGGACAAGAAGGACAGGACAAGAAGTTTATTCAAAAATGTCTCATCACTCCAGCAGGTGATGCCTTCAGTCTGAGCTGACTGCAGCATGACCACCCTTATAAACAATACAGTGATACCACACAACAAAAGGCTGGGTTCATATGCAAGTTGGCCATTAACTGTACATTCAGAGGTAAAGAGATGCTTTTCACAGAGGATTTGGGAATAGTTGCAATCACACGATTGTAAGATGATGACAGATGTACTCTTAGTTCCGCCCCCTTGTTCAAGAATGGTTCTTCCCTCTTTACATAGATGGCCTCTTTCTGGCCTCATGGTACTTATATTGGCATTTCTCAGCGGGGAAAGCCATAAATCTACATAGCATAGTTATTTACCATATTATTTTGTCGATATGTTTTGAATAATGATAACCAGTGCCTTATATTTTAGGCAATTCTGGGATTACTGAATTTAATGCAAGCTAAGAAAATTCCCATTTTAGCACAAGACTGGGTAATTTGCCATTTTGAATATTCTCAGCAATATAAATTCCACATCTCACATGCACCTTGCCTTCCTTCTAATGTGGTTCTGATGCCCCTAACTGCCTGCTGTACCTGCTGTCACAGCTGGGAGTGGACTGATGGAATTCTGACTGGTTACACGCAGCTAATCTCAGAAAGCATGACAAAATATCATTGAGCAAGATATTGAACTCCTATTTGCTCAAGCCCTGAGATGGAAAGGTCACCTATCTAGGGTGTTTCCTCACCTTCCACCCAATGAGCGTTGGGATAGACTCCAGCATGACTCCATGACCCGAAATCTGATAATTGGTTGGAAGTTGATGGATGGATTGCAATGACCAAATAATGTAGCTTTCCCTTCTTAATCTAATTAAATTGATATTTTATTAAACGTGTCTCCATGTATTTTCATAATATCTTAAGTAATACCACAGCTACATGGGAATTTTCAAAGAAAGATAGAATGTTGCCACGTCAATGGCCAACTTCGGAGGTGCTCAATTCGTTGAGCACACAAGCACATAGCATATGGTTTAAGAAACTCATGGGCTTGCTTACTATCAGAAATAAATGGTTTTGATCTAGACAAATTCTTCTGAAAGGCATTGCAGCATCCAGTGAGGAGGTAAGACTCTGACCTATTCATCAAACATGTTCTAATAAGTAGTTGTTGGTTTTGTTAGAAATTACAAGGGCCAGAGAGTGCCAGCATTTTCTCATGATTTCTTTGTCTCCATCCTTGCTAAATATCTCAATATATTAGATTTTTGTTCATATTATTAGCACAGGCTTAGCTTTAGTACTTGGCTAGCAGTGAGGTCAAGGGTCATTTTGTTTTTTTGGTTTTATCTCAGTTAGCCCTTAGGCTGCCTCAGGTTGAACCGCTAAGCCTCAGCAAAAAAATAACAGTGATCTGTGAAAGAATTTTCTTATAGGAAATGTAGCTTAAATGTGTTAGGACTCAGTTTGCCCGAGATTTAGCACAATGTCCGGAAGATTATTGAATATAAAAAGGAAGGACAGCAAGTCACAAGCCTAGTAAGACATATATAGGCCTGGATTACCATGATGTTGATTTGTGCTTGTGTGCACATTTGTTTGCTTGCCTGCATTTGTGCAATCATATCCTCAACCAAATCTTCAAGTTTATAGTATATGTGTTAGCGTGTGTCTCACTGGACTGATCCTCATCGCTGTCCGAGTCCAGGAGCTATAAGAATACATGGCAATAAAACTTGCATGGACAGAGACTAGCTGTGAGTTTCCTCCTTGAATCCTCTCCATCCTTCTCTCTCTGTCATCCTCTTCTCTTTGACCTCTTCTGCCCTGTCTGCTGAATAACATCTGTTTATATGAGTAATGTGTTTTGATAATGGCTTAGTGGACTGATTGTTACCATTTTCACCTTTGCTGTATTCTGATGATAGAGGCAGAAATGATTTCTCACCTTGCCCTGAAGGTTATTTCAGCCACACGCTATCAACATTGCTTGAGCTCATTACCATAAGGTGGCGCGCAATACACCCACCACCCCTCTGGAATGCACCCCCACATCTTCGTCGATTACATCCCTCCATTTCACGCAGGTTCTTCCGTGTCACATCGGGGTGATCATCCATTCTGTTTACAAGCGAACCCCTGCCTGTGTGTGAACTGTTCTCCTCAATTGGTGTTATCACCCCATCTCTCTTTTGAATCCAACGGTTCACCGCAAATCCATCTCATAGAGGACAGAAAGAGCTTGTGTGTGAACAGACATTGGCTGAAAAGCCGGCACGCACATGCACACACACACAGATAGCGACCTGCATACATGCATAAAAATCAAAACTCACATGGGAGCAAACATGCAAACAATGCTAAACACACTTGAATACAGGCACACAAGCCCACAATGCTACCCTCTGAGCCAATAAGACCAGGGGCAGGGACATTTCACGCATGCAAATAAGTCATTTAGAAAGTGTTGATAATCAGGAATGAGGAATGCCAACATGATTATATGAGGCTTTCGCCAGTATAGCTTCACAATTACACCGCAGATGGAAAACCCAGTAGAATCTCTTATTAAACTGAAAATCATTGACAATGTGTCCTCGGTATTTGTGTCGTGGATTAAGCAGAGCACAGAGCTGGTGTAGTGTAAGTAGAATGTTGGACTAAAACTCATGCAAGAGCTCTGCTTCATATCTGTCTAGGCTCAAATGTCCTTTTAATAATCAAATCTGAAAGTATTAGCGAGTGGCAGAAAAAAAGAAAAGGCAAAATGCAAGTTGATGACAGGGTGATAAGTGCTTTGGCTTCTGCCTAAAGTTAGCTAAATCGGTCCACACCCTTCTGGCATGAAGGCATATATTTTAAATGAGCTACACTGTTATTGCTGGCTTATCACCGGTCTGTCCTTAAGGAATTGATGTGCTGACACAGCACAGATGATGCTGTGTATTTCAGCAGCATCACTTGGTGCAAAAGGGATGGTGTCTTGCTGTCTGAGCGGTTGCCTATTGCGCTGTCATCTGAAATTACTATCCTCTCCATGGTGGATCAGACATCAACCCCAACATAAAGGGGCACTGCTGACTCCACGACTGAGCCACCATGATATCACTCATTCTGGTCATACGAACAGGGTCATGCCACTTCCCAAACAACAGCATTTGAAAAGACACAGTTTGATATTTGATGAAGGCCAAGCTTTGTTTTTAGGCTTCCGCTTGCTGCTCATTATTATGAGGCGTCCAATAGGACAGTTCTTTCTGCAGTTTCTTCTCCCTGTTTCTTCCTTTAAACCCCCCCTCCCCCCATCTCTGGCTAAAAGACCCACATGGACAGTTACACAATATTAGGGGTCATGAAAACCTTGATGGTTGCCGGGGTCAGAAGTGATGAGTAAATCATGCAACACAAGAGATAAAGCCTCCGGGTAGTTTCACCTCAGCCCCCTGCAAGATCCAGAAAACACATCCCACCAAGAGTGGCTGGATTTTGTACCTACCTGTGTGTGTGTGGGACCTTTTGCGCAGCTACCATTTTGAATGCAAAACAGAGGTAAACGAACAGTGAGGCAGGTTTTGTTTAAAAAGATCCACTCTTTCCTCTTACAGACGATAGGATTGTTTCATGTCATGTTCTGACACAGGGCTATTGTCAGAACCAGTACCACACTGATCCAATTAATAATGTGAACCCAGCCTCACATGTTAAACAGTGTCATTAGAGTTATCCCTCTCTCCTCTTGCTGGAATGCCAAATATTTGAAACATTGTGTTGAGGGTTCCAAGAATTTGTCGTCTGCTCAGCTACCCCACAGTACCTGTCTGTCTATTTGTGTTCAGTGAGAGGTCTCAGCGGTGAGACCCTCCTAGTTTTAATGTGGCAGCCGGGGGTCGTGTGTTACCACGGAGCTAACTCTATAGGTAGAAACAATTTAACCTCTGCATGTGGAAAAAGAAGACTGATTTGTGGCAACATACCTCAGCAGTAGAACAGAGAATATGGGGATGCCATAACAACCACCAGACCTGAATAATGTGCCTCTGTCCAGATTAAAAATATCCACCTCGACAGGCTGTCAGAACAACAACATAAGATACGAGGCGGCAGAGGCCTGATCTGGATATAAAGGGTCAATGGCTCAAAACCTGAAAAGTCTGTGTGCGTGTACCTTTTCGAAGACACTGTCATTGTGTACTCCAGACAGCACCCTGGCCACAGTGATGTCAGCATTGTAACTGTACCTCCTCATCAAACTTAAAGTGAAGAAGACATGAGCCTGTGTATGAGAACCTCAGAACAGCCTCCTGCTCTGGATGGGATTTCATCCACACATGCATGTGTGCCTGTGGCCGACCGAGTCACGGGTGAGGAAGAAGTATTTGATTTCTTCATGCAAATCATCCTCTCTCAGTTCAACGTATGGCTCGTAAAAGCCATCTCAGTTTTGCTAATGAATTGTATTCATCATTTTCAGTATAATGGAATATGTTTTTGTGTTAAGTTAGAAAGAACCAGAGCACAATTGTGTCACTGTATACTAAATAAATGGTAAATGGATTCATTTTTAAATGGTGCTTTTCTAGTCTAGTGACCACTCAAAGCACTTTACAATGTATGTCTCATATTTACCAAGCATGGGGGATAAAGGCCCAATGCCCTTTCCTGACGCCTCTCAGAGGGGTCTGAATGGATAAACAGGAAAAGAGAGGAAATGAAAAAAGAAAACCACTTTATTTGGTCATTGTATTCCTACAATGAAATTTGTCCTCTGCATTTAACCCGTACTATTACATAAGAGTAGTGGGCAGCAGCTATGGACACAGTCAGAGGTTCATTGTCTTCAACATACTGCCTGAAGGAGCCAGGGTTCAAATCATCCATCTTCTGATTACTAGACAACCTGCCCTACCTATAT
>OMLC01036801.1:2802-13525 GCA_900302585.1 Regalecus glesne
TGATTCTTGAACCATAACCTTCGCCGTGCAGATGTAGACCCAGGGAGTGTGTTGCTGCTCTCAAGGGAAGCGTGGGTGTGAGTGAGTCTGCTGTATCAAGGACTCCAGGACATAGTCTGGCTCACGGTCTGACATGCTGACAGTGTGCAGCACCTCCTCTGGGTAGATCTTTTTGACCATAACGTGTGTGGAGACGTGAACTGGAATGAAACACAACATGGAGAGATGCCTTCTTCTCTTACCGTATGTTATTTGAACTGTCTGGTATTTGCAATAAGGCATTGAAACCACATTTATGAAGCCGCTGTTTGTATCCTGGACTATGATGGGAATCCTTACTGTGAACACTGTGGACTCTCGGTCGGTCCTGGTGAGGAGGACACGCTGTGGCGGACTCTCACCGACCGTACCGTCTCCTCCATCTCTTTTAGAAACGGACGAACAATCCTCAGGCCTCGTGGTTGGAATAGGACACCGACGCCGAATTATATTTTACACTCGGCGTCACCTTTAAGAACAACAGCAACTGGTATCGATCTTCTTCCCAGTTTTGTTTCATCCCCTGGTTTCAATCCAGTCCACTGTGTTGGGTTTACTTTGACTGGACATGGAAGTCTCTGGCTTTGATCAGAGGAACCAGAAGAAATGATTCAGGACATGCTTTTTGGTCCTGCCATATGTATGTAAATCTCAAAAGAAATAGAAATATGCTGTCTTCTTTTAGTTTCAATTGCACATCTTTATTTTGATCATTTTTCAGTAAAAGAAGAAAAAAGTTATTCAGAGTGATTTGTTATTTTGTCGTTATTTTGTGCAGATTCAACCTCACAGATGAACCCTAGAGTAGTGGTTGTCTTGGCCATTCCAAAAGGTCCACGACACCATTCAAGATTCCAGAACTTTATGCTCTTTGTGCGAGCACCACGAGATCAGTTGATGCAAAGGGACCATTTGAAGACTCCGAATAGATGTGTTGAAGGTTAGCCTTTCATATTCAGAGTGAAAAACAATCTAAAATGCTCATATTTTGGTTTATTCAAGTGTTCAAATTTACAGCCATCTTAGGTTGGATCCATTATTTTTAACCTTGGAGTGAAGAGTTCACCTTGACAGGATGAGGTAAGTGCAGCACACCATGCTTTAGTAGGAATTAGAGTCTCAGCTACACTTGTGGTGCCTTTGGACGAGCGATGCCGTTTTCAACTCCGCTCACTAAACCTATAATTCAGTAAATGTGCTTTCACGACGCTTCAGTGCCGGAGAGCCCGGACGAACACGCTTTGGGTTTCTCTGCATCTGAATGCAGCTTTGATTTTCACCTTGCTGTTAAGCGTCACAGTGTATTAACGTGAGATCACTGAGCTCTTGTCTTGACCTTCAGCTCAACCCACGAGGAGCCCGGCCTCCCCAAAGGAAACCTAATGGACACGCCACTCCACGGACAGAAGTGCAGAGGCCTGACATGATGGAAAGAGGCACGTGGCTCTTACGGAGCAGATGTGTTCACACATGGTGATGGAAACAGCAATGGCATTGTTACCTCCGCAGGGGAACAAAGACCCCTTATGAAGGAAACATGAGCTCAGCCAGACCCTGTCTGTACATGTGCCAGAAGGCATTCAAGTAGGGAGGCTGGAAACAGGCACTCGCTTGGCAAGCGCTCAGCTCTTAACCACTAATCTGGATGTGACTGACGGGTACGTGGCAGGTTTTACAGCAGTGGTGGGCCGGAGGCTGGACCATCCCTCAGGTGTGGTTACCTGGATGGTGGATGCCCATCCAAAAGCCTTGAGCTGAAAAGAGCTGTGTAAAAATGAATCGGAATTCCAATTCAAATATAGCTTTATTGGCATGACGTAAGTTTACATAATGCCAAAGCAGACATTTATACACTAATAACGTAAACCTGGACTACTAAACACACCAACACACTGTACAAAACGTAAAAGTCAGGAACGAGACGATAAACCATCGCCGAGCACATTGACACGTCTGAATGGTTTTTACCGTTTGAGTTTGTTAACCTTTTGCCGAGTGTTGTCTGTGTTTCAGGGGCCAGCCCGCTCCCTAGCCTAAAACATGTGGGGGAGGGGATCATTTAAACATGTCACAATCAGGCCCCACATTAACACAGGACCACCCTTCCTCACTCCCGGGGTGGGCTCGGACCCCCGACATCTGGCTCATCAGTTCCCAAAGCGCGCGCTCTACCACTGAACTACCACGGCCCCCTATTTAAGTATCACTTCCTTATGGAAGGGGACGTGGCTTTTTCATATACGGCCTTTTTGTCCAAAACGTACAACAACTGTCCATTTTCCACCACCTTAGACCGTCACATAATGAAAAGAGACACTGTTGTCATATGTACGGGGTGATGTGGCTGATCTGTATCTGGACAAGTCTGTTTCATCATGATGTCTGTGTCCCTGAGCAAGACACCGGACCCCTAGCCGGTCAGGACAACAGATGAAACCGAGCTCGGTGGCTGAATCTGGCTTATTTACATTTGCACTGTTGTGGCTTTAATTCAACTCCAACATTCCTATTAACCGAGGAGCGAGACTAAATAAATGAATCTCTTACTGTATGGTCACATGTAATGTCCACAGACAGATGCATAAGCATGGATGGTCAGGTGTGCCCCCTGATCTTAGAGGCCTCCTGCTTCATACCCGACAGCCCAGACATGCCCGTGTGTCGCAGGAACAAGGCTGAATTCCCAAACATTCTCCCTGCTCCTGTTTGGAAGGAGGCTCATCTTGTTGCTGGACCGTCATCATGATGGATGACAAGACCTGCTCAGGGAGTTCATTGTCAGGCCTTCCCTCATCCCCACCTTCCAGCTCGTAATTCTTCCGGCCCGTTAGATGTGTTTAATTAACATGGAGATGGCGCTCGACGGCACGGTCTGATTCGCCACACACGAGGCTCGAGCATCAGTTCCAACAGTGAGACTCAACTTAAACATGGTGCAGGTTATACACGGTGGAAGATTAAAAGTAAGCAAACGTCACATATGAATTGCCTTCACGGGCCTGTTGTGTGTTCTCCTCCTTATCTCCTGTCTTCCAGGCGCATCCCACCAAGGCCGCTTCTCCAATTACCGTGCCCAGACTTTGCTACGCTCAGTGAGTTTCTCATGCTTTTCTCAGTGAGTTTCTCTATCAGCTAACAGTAGGCCGTCATTCCTTCACAGCCAGAGGAAAGTCGACTAGCCAGCTCGTATGCTAGGCATAGCTCAGGGTGTAGGGCGGTTGTCTAGTAGCTGGAAGATCGGTGGTTCAATCCCCAGTTAATTCAGGAGGCTCGTCTAAATGTCCTTTGGGAAGACACTGAACCCCTGCTGGGGACAACAGATGAAACTTGGGGGTGAAATCTGTCATATTTACAGTCCCTATAAAGGAGGTTATTGTCCTGAATAATAGTAGTAGTCTTTGTATTCTACTCACACGTGAAGGCTGACACACACATGTACATGTAAATCCTAATGGACCAAACAGACTGTGACGTTTCAGAAAACGTTTTCTGGATCAAATCGGCTTTTAGTTGAACAGTTTGTCAGTCAGAGGGGGGTCAAAACAAGCCTTGATATGAAGACTATTGTAAATGAAGATGAAAACTGGGTCTGGGGGAAAATGCTGTTTAAAGAATAGCATTTATAACATTTTATCCTAATATTTTGTGAGTATTTGAGTTAAAGGTTTTAGATGGAGATTTTATCACAGTCCTGGCATCATCTTCTTCTGCCTCCAGCTCACCTCTGTCCCTCTGCCTCTCCTCCAGGTTCCCATGGAGGCTGCCTGTGTGTGGGCGTGTCTCTCTCCCCACATGTGGCCGGGGGTAGTTCCAGTGAGCCTGGGCTCCCAGCTGTGCCTCCCGGGTCACCTGACCTAGTTTTAGTTCCTCCATCATTGGACATGTTTAGTAATTACCTCTCTTTGTGTTTCCAGACCAGACTCCCCCTTGGTTTCTACCGCTCTCCGTGTCTTTTATTGGGTTCAACTAAAATAAAGCTGAATAATCAACTCAAAAGCATGGGCCCAGCAGAGCACAAGTAGGCCAATTGGTTTGAGCTGAATTGGTTTTAATGGGACAGCCAAGTAGCAGAAATTCTCGTCTTGCCGTGGAGAAGCCATCAGAAACACATAACAACTATAAATCTGCTTGGAAAGTCTGCGTGTGAACTCTTAAAGAAATCTTGTGACATTCACCAGTTTTCTTCTCCACCACCAGAGGGCGCTGACACTTAGATGGGTAGCAGACATCCATCACACTTCCCATCAAAACTCCCCCGGATGGCCATCAGTTGGTCTTGCTCCAGTGGTGGAATCTCTATCGGCGGACCTAACCCTCTTCAAGAGGCTACTCATGTTCGTGTGGACCCCAAACCTTTACGCCCTGTAGTCATCAATAATATCCCACATCTCTTCAAACCTATTCTCACTTGTTCCTTTGTGCCAGGAGCGTCAGGTCTGAGTAAACGGCTTCCTAATCTCACTTGACTGTCTCAGTCTGAGTCTTTGATCTCTGCTGCTTTCGTCTTTGGCTGGCCTCGCTCAACCCCCTTCTGTGGATTTATGTGCTGGTTCTTGGCTTCCCGGCAGCGTTGACACTGATGTCCTGCAAGATTAAATGTAATCCCTTTGGACTTCTCCCAGCAGATTTGACAAATGTTGTGGGAAATGCTGGACCGTGTAGGGTCACTGCACACCCTCCCTTAGACACCTGTTTTTTCCCTAAGTGTATTCTGAGAGCGATAGTAGCTTTGCCCCCCTTGGATCCTGCCAGTGATTCCTCTTCGTCTTTGCTGTCAGACCCTCAGGGAATAATTTCAACCCAAGAGGAGCATGACAACGATGCTAATGTAGGACTCCTGATTGTAGTTGCTGCTAATTGGCCTGTGTTGTGGGCTGAGATGGTAGACCAGAGACACGGGTGGGTGTTTTGAAAAGGTTTTCATTGATTACATTTTGTAAAAAGCCAGGGGAGCCATGGCTAAGGCGTTAAAGTGGTGGTCTGGTGATCGGAAGTTTGCAGGTTCAATCCCAGCACCTGCAGAGAAGTGTGTCGAAGTGTCTTTGAGCAAGACACTCTTCTCCCAACTTCCTTGCCCTGTGATGCACCGGCAACCTTTCCAGGGTGTTTCCCTGCCTTTTGCCCAATGAGTGCCGAGATAGGCTCCAGTTCCCCCATGACCCAACTTCAGATAAGTGCTTGATGGATGGACAAGCGCAATACAATCTCAATACTAGCATGGGTCTGAACAAGGCTCGACTCTATTTCTTGGAGCAAGCTAAAATACGGGCTGGTGGACAGCTTTTATGTTCCGCCAGTTTAGAATGCACACACTCGTGTGCATTAAATTATAAATGATAAATGTTATTCAGGAACATCTTTTAGATGCATTTTCCTAAGCTGTGCGTTTTTACCGTTAAATCTTTTCTCATTACAAGCATGAGAAAAGATTGTCTCATACATGGTTGTGTATGAAACAATATTGTTTGGCTTCTTACATCCCCTGTAAGCTCTTTATCCATTTGTCTCGGCCGGCTGGTCTTTATCAGTCGTAGCAGCTTTGCAGTCACCAGAATCACCAATTTCTCTTTTATTGCTGAGATCTCTGATTTGCGAGGGGAGTCGCTGTTTTCCAACCTGTGCCTTTCAGCCATCTTGTCCCATCTTCATTCCACTGAGGCATCATTTCATCTCGTGTGTAGACTTACTGCCCCCCAGTGTTTGTATGAAGTATGACGCACACCTGAAGATGAGAACTGTGGGGATGAGTCTGAACATGGGAAGGAAGGAACGCCTCTTTATATGACCTTGTAGAGGTCACCAGTACATCCCAGGGCAGACGTGGGGAGGATTAAGGCCAGATTACCCTACCCGAGGCACCATGGTGGGTTCAAACCCACAGCCTGTGGCTTGTTAGTTCCTGGAGTGTGTTCTACCTCTGAGCTACTACATTAAAATGCACTGCTGAATATCATGGAGCCTTGAATTGTATAAGAAATAACCATCTCATGGTTTCTTTCAGAAAACTGTGATGACCTTTTTAGGTCCGACGCTTAGGCCACGCTAACATCACAATCCCAGTCACGTCAGCTGGAGACTGAATGCAAGTATTGAAAAAAAGCCTCAAGACGACGACTTTACTTGACACTTAGGTTTTTATTGTGGCCTCAGAAAGTAGTCGTTTCACAGCACGGACGGTTAAAAGCACACCACTGTATAATTCTTAGAGGGTGTTTTCCCCACACCTACACTTCACACAACAGTAGGCTAGAGGAGACTACGTTTGTGTTGCCATTGATAACATCATGCAAATACTCATCTCTTAGGCAGTCATGAAGCGGTATGTACAGCAGCATGTGTCTAACGTCTCGCTACGCTATCACGGGCTCAGTTTCCTCCGTTCTCTGAAAGCATAAGTTACTGTTCCATTATAACAACAGAAAGTTTTTACAATAGTGCACCGCTGACCATAGCAAAGGAAACGGGTTGTAAACTAGGATGAAACCGGCACTGACATTCACTGAAGTAAACAGCTGCATAATACTGTCCAAAAAGCAATGACATTCACTGAAATATAACAGAGAGATTGAATACTAGCTCAATTCAACCAGCAGTGCAAGGATGGCATTAAAATGTCATCGTGTCGACTTGGTGGGAATAAAGTTCGTCAAACCCTCGTCAACCGAGTGAGCGATAACTTCTTAAATAAAAGCAGGGCATGCACGCTGAGAGTCATTTCCTAATCTAACAAAAGCCACCGCACACCGTGATGGCGACATTCTGTTTCTACTGCGCGAGCTGCGGACTTGACAGTTGCTGATAAACGTAGGTTCTGGCTCAGATTTTAGATGCTCCATAGGCAATGAATGGGGACACTTGTGACTGTTCTGAAGCACATTATCACCAAAAGAGTCCCATTAGATGCTACCGCAGTCATCTCAACGGTCTTAACAGAGGTCTCAAGTTTCTATTTCTGAATCTTCTGCCTTTAGGAGCAATAGCAACTTATTTTAGGTGATTTGAATCAAATTTGAACAAGCTGGTAAATGAGCAAAACAAATACAGAGGCACGCGTGGTGCAAATTATTGTGTGTGAAGGAAAACAAAAGCACACTAAAGTGGAGTGTAAATTATTGCTTTGGCTACTAAAACAGTGGACAATAGTGTCACATTCAATTCATAAAAAGACACGTAAAAACCAAACAATCGTGAATGGACATTCACAAAAGAATCACTGAGGTCAAGTTAAAACCAAGAAGTATTGTAAACTTCAACCATGTAGCTGAATATGGATTTTTGTGACTTTGTGTGCAGTTTTTGTTCATCTCACTCAGATGTATCAATAAAGAAAGAAATACACAAGTACGGCATCTGGAAAAAGGGACACAGCATTTGAAGAGCTGGTAACACAGATTATAGCAAAAATTACAAAAATCTGTCCTGTTACCAAATGGCCGCGCTGCTTTTTCAGCCCCCACTTACAGAGCCGTTTGGGAACATTCTGGTTCATTACACATTCAGAAAAAAAGGGTAAGGAAATAAAATGATACAGTTGGAATTTTCAAAATGTTTGTGAACATCATTGTACAAGTTTACAGACTTGAGTCATTACTTTGACCTCACAGAAACTGAAACAGTGTTGCGATAGTAAGCTGTCCACATTCAATATTTTGGCATGAAAAAGTCTCTTTTCTATGGCATGCAGTAACCTAAATAGTGCTGTACAATCCATGGTGAATAAATATCTACTTGATTAACAGGGGAACATATTTAATTTCATACAAAAGCACGTCTTTGGGGATAATCTTTAAGCAAATGGAACAGTGTTTGCTACATTTCTTTTACCAGAGCCATCTGCAGTATCACCGATGCAGCAGAGAGGGCGTCAAGATGGCTGTGGCTCAAGGTGTCATAAGTATCTAGCCATCCGGACACAAGCTGGGGTCTGATCAGCCCTGGGGGGGGGGTCACCTGGAGGAGGGTGTATGATGCTGAAAGACCCGAAACACCTGATGATCCCAGAGACATCACTGGAGATGTGTCCAAGCGCATCGGCAGATGTATGTATACGGATACTCCAACAGGTTGGTTACAATATCCCAAAGTTTTCTTTTTCAAGATAATAATAATAATAATAATAACAATAATAATAATAATGAGGATAATAATATTAATAACCTTGGGGGCATTTGCTTCTCGTTGGCTCACCCTTACCCCCTGGCCAAATATCGTAAACCAGAGATTAACTACAAGCTCCATGTGAAAGGAATCAAATAACCTCAAGAACGACAAAACATTTGGTTCATTATTAGAATAAGCAAAAAGATGCATCTCTGACAAGTAAAGGCTGCCATACAATCATTTTTAAAGCAACAAGCAACTGATAACAATAAGATAGTGAAAGTGTGGTGCAGCCTCCTCATGCACCCCTACAATCTCTATGGTCATCTTTGATGCTGGTGGTCTGTGAGGGGATAGAGGCTATGTGTGTGTGTGTGTGTGTGTGTCTGGAACAACTAGCTTTTGGCAGTGATGTGATGTTAGGTGGGAGGACATGTATTGAGTTGGAGAGGAAAGGGTTCTCCACTGGATGTCTATATCAATCGGAGCTCTTCAATTTGGGTAAAACCAAACAAGGGTATCCTCACTTTACATTAGTACACTCATTCTACCTACCATGTATCAAGGGGAAACGTCAGCCACGCTTGAAGTTCAAGATATGAAGGGCTCAGTGCTGAAGAAAGGTCATAGGTCAGGGGTCATGTTTACAGATTGACCAGGTGAAGGTCAGAGGCAGAGAAGTGGGGACACAGTGCCATGTCGGGGTTCTTCAGCTGACGAAGAACCTTCCGGTGGAACTTGGAGCGTACCCGGTTAAACTCCATAATGTCACTTGGGTCTTCCTCGATCCAAAAGCGGTGGAACTCCTGCATCAGGTAGCCTAAATAAAGAGGAGGGAGAGAAGATGAAATGTACTTTAATAAATATAAATCTATGATGTTATTCTCTCATTGTAATCCAATGGATATAGCATGTGTTATATCAATTTGGTTTTTGCTATGGAAAATTGTTGACAGCCTTTTGACACCTAACTGACTTAGTACTGTGAGAAAGGTGGACACCAGGCGTCAGCCTACAACTATTCAGGTCACTGAGTTGTTGTGATTCGCAGATTTAATATCATTTAATCATTCTCTATGAATGTCTTGGCAGGCTGTGGTAATTCAGCAGTAGAGCACGCTTTGGGAACTGACGAGCCAGAGGCTGCAGCTTCGAACTCACTGCGGAGCATCAGGCCTTAATCCCCCATGCTTGTTGAATGTGAGGGATACATTGTAAAGTGCTTGGAGTGGTTGAGAATAGCAAGCACTATGGAAAAAACAAGTCCATTTACCATCTATCCTTTGATTCGGATAAATGAATAACTTTTAAAATGTACCATGCCATACTGTTGCCGCTATGCCTTCCTTGGGTGGAAGGTGAAAATCGGCCTGAAGGTTTATGAGGGATTGAATTGGAATATGAGGGAGGCACCATTTTACAATTCACATGGAAATACTTTAGCTCAAATATAGAGAACAGTGCTATATTAATATGGGGAATTAATAGATTAGAATGACTTTACTCCGCTTTGTCTTATGAGCTACTAAGAACCATGAAAGCTACAACAGATTTAAATTGAAACTTTTACAGTCTGCCTTTAAGTATTATTATTATTAATTCCCTTGTCATTCCCACAGGTGGAAATTTGCAATTCTTTGCATTTAACCCACCCTATTGTACAGGAACAGTGAGCAGCCATCATATGGTACTCGGGAGCAGTGAGGGGTTCAGTGTCTTGCTCAAGGACAACTTGACATGCTTTCTGCAGGACCAGGGATCAAACCTGCAACTTTTCGGTCGCCAGATGACCGCTCTACCCACTGAGCTATGCTCAAACCACAGCAACATCAGTTTCATAGGAGTATCTATCTTTTGTCAAATGTACATATCTGGTTTTAAAATGAAACTGTATCCCATCCTCCAAGGGGTCATATGGAGGTCCAACTCACAGAAGGTCTGCTGGAAGTGCAGCAAGCTTGGCATCTCAGGGGCCACATTATACAAGTGGGTCTTCAGAGCTCCACTTACAAGCAGAGAGTAGGCCAGATCTGTGATGTTGATGCCCACAATGGCAAAAGAATAGCTAGATGGGAAGCAAAGGAAACAATGATTATTAGTCTATGGGTGCCCTGGGGAGGATGGTTGATAGATAGGTGCATTACGGAGCTGCACAAACACGCAAATGAGAACAATCATTTGTGTGGCCTGAGTAATTTAACCTTCGCTGATAATCTGGAGCCGTTTGTTTTAGTCGATCCATTTCAGTGGAGTTGGAAAACTTCTAGCTGTAACAATGTGTTAATGAATATTCCAGCTCTTTGGCCTATGAAAAGCCATTTTGCAACACTGAGTGTGTGTGTGTGTGTGTGTGTGTGTGTGTGTGTGTGTGTGTGTGTGTGTGTGTGTGTGTGTGTGTGTGTGTGTGTGTGTGTGTGTGTGTGTGTGTGCATGTGTGCCTTCAGAGTGAGCTGGTGGTGCTAATGAGAATAAACACAACCTGAAGACAAGGCAAAGCCACAGCAGCAGAATTCATTATAGCAAATTGCAGGAGAGTGAAAAAGCTTCACGCCACTCAAGGTAAGGGGGAGACATGGAAACATAC
>OMLC01036801.1:13545-24809 GCA_900302585.1 Regalecus glesne
GAAACATACACATTATATCTCTATTATTCTCTCTCTCTCTCACACACATCACTTCCTCTCACTCACTCAGTCGGTCTACAATGTACACACACACACACACAGTCTGGATGCTGTTGCCAGTGACCTCTTCCACTGTCAGAACTGCTTGCAGTGAGCGGCAAAGCTTCAGCTAGCAGTGTCCCAGATCTGCCATAACACAGTAACAATATGCAGGGTCCCCTACGTGCATACTAATTGATGTGGATGTGTCTATCTGTCTGTGCAGACGCTTACCCAATAGCTTTGTCAAGGTTCTTCTGTTGCCAATCGGTTTGGTTCACCTCACTGTGAAGGACACACAGTTCAGTTATGTACAAATATATAAATCTATTGACCAACCTGAATGAAGCCTGAGTGTATTGTTGAGCAGTGTAGCCATGTATCACAACATGTCAGATAATGACGTGCATTGTGCTTCGGCAGGTAAACATAAAGCTTGCACATTACCAAAGCATAAGAGAAACCTATGTATTCACCACAAAGCTGGGAATGAAAATGAAAGTGAGTACCTGGCCTTTCTGTGTGTGCTCCTACAGTGCACGTGAGAAACATGGACAGAATGGAGGTGAAAGGGAAAAGAGAAAACAATAGTGTTCATTTGGAATGAGGCTCGTCGTGAGGTTGGTGCCAAGCGATAGAAGTAAATGCTTCGTTAAAAACAATCAAAAATATTGCAAGAGTGACAGTCAGCCAAAACAATGAGCACAATTAAGCAGTATATGCTAATGTGGAGAATAATGGATGATTCAGTGCAGCTGTATTAATGACTTTATGGGTTGGCTAAGATCCACGCGGAATGGGTTCAACGTACTTGTGCTTAGGTTGCAAAGAGTCATGGAGCATCTGGAGAGCGGTGGCCTTGTCATGTTCTGCAAAATACCTTCAGACACATAAGGGAGAGTGTCAAATGATATTCGGAAAGGTTATTTTATGGACACCGAGTACTATGCCTGTGATAATGTGTGTTATTGATGGTTATATTAAGCAATATGTAGTGCTACTGGGGTAGCTATTATTCCACTGAAGACATAATATGCAAGTAATTACCAGGTTAACGATAGAAAAATATAGCACTCTTATGCACATATTTAATGGAAGCTGGTTAGTGTTGTCCTCAGTTGCTGCCATAAACAGCCCTGCAGCAATGCTCTCCAGGTAGCCCTTTACCTGTGCTTACACCTAGACTGACTTGTTGATGAGGAAATTGTCTATTTCAGCTTTTAATGTTGATTAAAGTGAAGTGTCTCAGATTAAATTAAAAGTCACACTGCACACTGTCTTATTTATATTGAGCATTCTGAAGTAAATGGACTCATTTTACATAGCACTTTTCTAGTCTAGTGACCACTCGAAGCATAGTGCTCCCCATATGGCCGTAATTTATAGGCCTCTCAATTAACTACCCTTTTGCTCTCTCTCCTTTGTAATCTCTCTTCCTCCACCTCTTTCCATACGTCTTAATCTCGTTCTCCTCATGTGACTCAAGCGTATAGCCACTCACAACAAGTTGTGCAAGCCCAGCAGACCCATGCCTCTGAAGTCAGTCTTGGGATCACTGCCTTGGAAACCAATCTCACACCACTGCTTAGAGATGCGTCCAGTGAGAGGTGCGTCCGGGCGCAGCTCCTTCCACAGCTGTAAACACACAGCACGGATTTGTTTAGAGGGAAACAAGCATGCTTTTTAACATTATTTCTATTGTAGTGATATCACACAATCAGCAGCCATAATACTGAGCCCTTTTCTGTCTCTCTGAAACCCATGAGACCAGTATAAGCTAGTGGTGAACAATCTGAAAGTGTGAAAAGTTACATCCCAGTTTCCCAACTGGTGGACATGTAAATCTGTGAGAAAGAGAGATAATGTTGAAAACTGGTTGCTGTCTTTAACAACAAACTATCAAGTAAGTTTGCTCGCTACGAGTAACCAGAGATGGACTATGCCACCATCGTAATGTTTAATCAGTGAAGCATCAACCCATCGTTAAAGTGTTGAACAACACAAAGCATGGGGTACCTTCATAAGCATCTCCTCATGGTGAGGATTCTCACAGTCGTAAGGCTCCCTGCGCAGCTTCTCCACTTCAGCCACCAGGCTCCTGTAGCCCACAATCTGGAACAGGCTGGCTTGCAGGGAGATACCCAGTCTATTGACAGAAACAAAGGCAAGGGAGAGTTTGGACTAGAAGTCTCTGAACTCCTGTAAGAGGTTAACTGCTAGTATTATGCAAGTCTGAGATATCGTGGTGATGATCAGTCCACTATGTGGAATAAAGGTTGGCTGTAATGCTGGATAGCGTCTCACTGTGGGTTAGTGTCAGGGTTGATTTTCTTCAGGGCCATAATGTCATCAATGGTCTTCTCTACTTTGTCAGGGTGGACGCTGAGGGCAGACTGCAGCAGCTGGGGAAGATATGGAGAGGAAAGAAAGATGAGAGGGCAGAAGAAAGGCAGATTGGCATAAGCGATGGATGGGATAATGTGGAGAAATGAAGGTAGGAAACCAGCAGAGGAGGAAGGCAAAGGACAAGTGTGGAGGGTTTTTAAAAAAAACACCTATTGAGGTCAAATAGATTGGAGCCTGAAAGAAAGACATTTAAACTGTTTTTCTTGATTATGTTCTAATAAATTAGGAGACACTTGCCTCATTCTTGGAGTACCTTAGAGAGGATTCTGGGGAAAAAAACAGTTTAAAAGCAGTGTAAGAAAGCCAGCCAAACATAAATACAATCTAAATATTTAAATATAATACATTTTCTCTAATCAGATTCTCCTACAGTTTGGTTTTCATTGTTTTGCATTAAACGGTAAAGGGTGAAACTATGCTGGCAGTGTATGAGCCTACCAATCTTGAGGGTCCTGCGGGCCCCATGTTTGTTGTTGTAGCAGATACGCTGCAACTCACAGCGGCCTGTGAATTTCCTTACAACAAACTTGAGTCCCCGCCACAGACATTTGCAGTAGAGGAAGACAAGGAACTGTGTCACAACTCTGTAAAGAAGAAACATGAGATAGACAGACAGATAGACATGCATGCATACATAAATACAAACATGTCACCATACAAGAGAGCAAGCAGTCACATGAGGTCAGAAATCATGGAGCAAAGCACAAGACAGGGTAAGGAAGGAAGCAAGGGGAAAGAAAAGGATGTTAGAGAAATGTACTCTTTTTTTTTGGATTTTTTGGGCCAAGCAAAATTTACCACTGGTTGAAAGGTGCTAGCAATAATTACAGTTATTAGCAACAGTGATGGAGATGTAAATATTTAAAGCTATTTTGACCCATTAACAAGGCATGGCAGGGAAATTATCTTGAGTGCCTCAAGTGCAAAAATACAACTTTTGGTATCAGAAGGATGCACAATTTTGTTCAGCAGTGCTCCATTGGCCTCACTACAGCCATATAACATTCAGTATATACTTAACTGGAGAGTAGATACTTGATATGAGAGCTGAATATTACAGCTCTCTGTCTCCCACAAGAGAGGAGGAAAGAAGGAAAGGAAAGCCACTGTATCTGGTCATTGTATCCTTACAATGAAATGTGTCCTCTGCATTTAACCCACCCTATTGTATAGGAACAGTGGAGGGGGCCATGGTGGCTCAGTGGTAGAGCGTGTGCTTCGGGAAATGACTAGCCAGGTGTTGCAGGTTTGAACCCACCTTGGGGCATTAGGAAGGCCATTTGCTCTAAATGTGCTTCGTCTAAATCTGTCCACTCTCAAAACATGGGCACTAATCCTGACATGTTAAAAAAAATGATCTCATTGTGTAGGAGCAGTGGGCAGCTGAAGTGCCATGGGAGTGGTAGGGGGGTCAGGGTCTTGTTCAAAGACACTTCAGCATGCTTTCTGAAGCAGCCAGGAATCAAACATCAAACTTCCAATTACTAGAATGACCTGCTCCACCTCCTGAGCTATTCCGAAAAGAAAGATACAATCGCAATGTGTGTGTGTCTGTGTGTGTGTGTGTTAGGGATTGCTATTCCATTCTCACCCCCTCTTTCTCATACACACGATCTGTAATAACCAGACTTCTAACAACCCCATAACCGTTCACAGCATACTAATTAGTAAAAACGTCATCATCATGTCCACAACAACAACAAAACCCCCAAGTGATGATGAACCCTTTCCCTGTGATGAGACTATCATGCTAAACAGCCATGCAGAGGCACTCTGTCACTCTTAAACTAATTCTATCTGCCACTGAGGGGCACCGAGCTCTGCCAGGGGACCTGCAGAAGACCACCGAGCACACTTGTGCTTGCACTGCACATGTGGCCCATCATAAGGAGGCGTCCTCCAGAACAGACCGCAGAAACAGACTCATGCCACGACTAATGACCAAACGACACCTACTAAAATCAACCCGGAATAGCGTAAATCGGGGGTTCAAACGATAAAATCCCTCGTTTGATAGACAGGGCACACAGAGAGCTTGTATATCGCATTATGGAGCGTTTTATTCCATTGCGCGACGTCTCGTAGCTATTTCATGTCTGTCATTTTGGAGAGTCTCTGTTCTCTGGAGACGCTTTTTCCTCACTGACGACGTTAAAAAAGATCGTATTTACCTCAGGAAATGCTTCATATCGGCGAGTATCACGCGTGGCGTCCCTTCAGTGTGGCGTCCCTGAAAAATAGAAAATCAATATGTCAATAGTTTGTGGAGGACCTTCATAAATGTCTATCTTGTGCTAGAGCTAACAAATGGGGCTTATAGCGGGGTACGTCGATGGCTGTTTTTTGTTTTTTTTTGCGGAACTGTCCGTTGTACCGACTGGAGGGATTAAGAGACGTACAATCAGGCTGCTGGCTAAAAATAGTCGTTAGTGTAATTCGCCATTCGTGTTGTACGATGGCAAATAATTGGTATCCTATATCCAGTACGTCTCCATGACACGTAAAACGGACCTCTCGTTCACATTTGGAGGTAAATGACCTCTCAAGTAGCCCATCGTTCGTCTCGAACCTCATTAGCACCCATAACCATTCCTTGGTTCCGCAATTTACAACAAAACAACAATACAAGATAAAATCCATGCAAATGGGTTAACCTACCGGTTAAGTAAGATGAGGAGGTAGGATGCAGACTGTGTTGAAAGCGGGCCGTTAATGCGCGTTTGTCCTCTTCACTCGGCAACAGTTACCTGCGTTTCCTCCATGATGGCAGCGTCACTGACTGACGCCTTGGGGAGATGGGAGGCAGAACTCTCAGGGCTGTGTATGTATCTCTATTATACTATATATAGGCTCTGATCTCAAGACTCGACAGCATCGCAATGCAGGGTCGAGCCCGGGCGAACAGCCGGCAGGCAGAGCAGTTACTGTCTTATGTGGGGACAGAGCAATGAATCAGTGATTAATCGAATTTTCTTTGCATCGAGGGTATTCACGTTTATAGGTGACGTCGAGATAGGTGACCAGAATCAGCCTCCGGCGCAGATGCAGGTACATCCCTGGGATGACCGCAAACGAAAATCACCATTGTGGTGAGAACGACGCACAAATTGCACAGTGCTCCTGAGAAGACATCATACTAGCCAGCAGGTCCCACGTTTTATGCGTGTGTATGATCTTAAGACTAGAAATATGGTAGCCGTACAGTGTCAGTGCTGGCCCTGATAGCAAGTCTGAGATTCTGATTTCAGATGAGTCTCATGTGAGTGGGTGCAGACACTTAGTGCATAGATTTAACCAAAGTGGTCCAGCCTACGGATTAAAGATTAGCTTCTCGGTATTTAGGGTTTAGATGTGCAGTGGTGATGACATAACTGCACTTGTGCATCAGACAAATCTGTTTCGTGATATTCAGCTGAATGTTTTTGCTATAGATAATTGATAGGTTGTTGACTCCGAGTGTCTTTGTACTCCTGGCCAGTGTGTGCAATGTAAACATCATACAGTGGCAATACAAGCACATATTTGTATTAGCAGCGACTGAAGTAGGAAAATGGCACATAGGCTAATGCCTCCGCATGAATGGAATGTGC
Source organism: Regalecus glesne (assembly GCA_900302585.1). Taxonomy (NCBI): domain Eukaryota; kingdom Metazoa; phylum Chordata; class Actinopteri; order Lampriformes; family Regalecidae; genus Regalecus; species Regalecus glesne. The sequence continues at coordinate 19,581 of OMLC01036801.1, forward strand.
TCTGTACTGAATATGCATTTCCACCTATCACTGTTTGTATACTTTGAGCAGTGACACGTTGAATAAATATAAATGTGCTTCGGTTTTGCTGTAAAATTATAGTCCATCCTAGTCTAGCACAGGTAATCCAACATTTACAAAGTCCTGTACACCGCAAATATGAGAGTCTGGTACAATCAGCACAGGCCTGCTGTTCCTGCTAATGTGAGATTTATTACACTTATCAGAACGGAGAATGCTAAAATTAGGCTATAGGTCCAGTGGTTAGCACTCTCTTCTGTATGGGGTTTCTATTTTCTCCCTGTGTCTGTGTGAGTTTCCTCTCACCATCAAAAAGACGTCCAATTTGGGGTTAATACTCCAGCCCGTGTCCCTGAGCAAGACAATAGGAATAAGAACTGGAGTTGGTCCCCTGGTGCTGCAGCTGCCCACTGCTCTTATACAATAGGATGGGTTGGATGGAGAGAAGATATGTACAATGACAAATAGTTTCTGCTAAATAAACTATTAAAAGATGTATTTGACGTTATTAAGAAAGATCCACTTAATGGCTGGTATAACAGCAATTCAATTGGTGCCATATGAATAGCAGGCAAGAGAAAATGGTGAGTCTGAAGATAATATAAAATTTTATTTAATAATAAAACTATGGTTAATTCCAAGTGTAAACTTTTACCCCCCCCAGAGCAAAGCAAAACAAAAAGACAAAACAATGGTAAACTGAAGTGTAACAACACCAGTGTCTGGCAACAGACAATAAATACCACTTTGTGAACAAACTCAGTTAAAAAGGGTAAGTGGTTAGTAAAAAATATAATAAAAAGCCAGTGCAACATTTCATAAAGTAACATGAAAAACTACTATGTAACATATTCATTCAGCCAACGATGATGATGGAACAACAGTTTGGTCCTTTTGCTGTTGGCCCATACGTTTACCCATATGGCACCAAAAAATAACAACCGTCATTCATTCAATCATGATAAGTCAGGACAGAAAGAAAATTATATTATTAACTAAAACCATTAAAGATAAGGTTGTTCATTAAACCAGTCAATGATAAACAGAAAATTCAGTTTGAATAAGCACTTTGGCAAATTTTAGAAAATGTGTGCTTTGGCATTCAAACCTTAACGTCAAAATGCCGTGATGCATGCTCAATAATCCAGGTAGGGAAATCACAAAAGGAGGTGAATCTGTTCAACTGGATCCGAAGTTTATTGAGATGTGTTTCGTCACTCACCAGGTGACTTCTTCAGTCTTAGAGATTAACAGTCATTTTTAATTCCCTTTAGAAACCCATTTGTCTATTCACATAGGATGGAAATTTAAAAGTTTTCAGTTGGGAATGCTTTTAAGAAATCCAATAAAGAGCAGAAGGGCCTTCTCTTCTCTGGCTGGTCAATATATCTGCATCACTTGTTCAGGGTTTACTCTCAGTCCCTCGAGTCACAGTGTAGAAATCACCTTGAGTGTGTCAATTCTCTCAATGTCCTTCTCCACTGAGGGCAAGAGTTGGTAGTCCGGGTCGGAATCAGCAGTTTGTGCAGCAGCCAGTGCAGCAGGGTCATCAGAATCCTCATCACTGGTATGGGACTCAGTTATGGGAATGTAGGTTGGCACAGCGTTGAACATGACAAAGCCCACGATAATGATGACAAATGAGATGATGTAGAGGCTTGAGAACTGGGGAGACAGAGGTAAAGAGCATTGGGCACAGAATAAATCTTTCAGATGTGAAGCAACTCATGGACCTGGAGAGGGTCCAACTTATTCATTCATTCAGTCGGGCTTATATTTAGACGGCCTAGTACAAGTGACCCAAATGAAGGGCTTTTTTTTTTGCTCAAAGGCGAGGTTTGAGAATGAAAACATGGAGATTACAAATTTCAGCTCATTGGTATAGTGTGTGCTTCAGGAGCTGACAAGCCAGAAGTTGCAGGTTCCATCCCACTGCAGGGCATCAGGAAGGGTATCCAGCTTTAATCCTCCACGCTCTATCTAAATCTGCATCCATCCCCACAACATCGGGACTAATTGTGACACATAGAGATGGATCTGTGTGGTGAAATTATGTATAACTCAGAATTCAGCCTTTTATGAGTCACCCCCAGATGAATCATACCTCTAGATGAATATTTTTGGATGCATTATACTTCCTTTGATATAGGAGGATGACTACGTAACACCTAACAAAATAAGGTTTCTACCAGAAGCCTCTAAAGAAAACATTGCTTGGCTACCACTAAAGATGAATGTTTGGATGCTTGCTGATTGTTCCTCTGCATCATTTCACCAACTACAGAAACATGCCTCATTCTACTCTTTTACCTACCACTAAAACTCTTATTAAATATCAAATTAACGGGGTTACCGTTATCAATAAGCCATTCATTTCTACTCATTCATCTCCAATTCGACAAGATAGATGTACATTTTGTCTTCTCTCTGGCTCTGTCCCTCCATCATTCACATGGTTAGTAGAATTTGAACTGATACTGATGGGATGTGCCACTGGACAAAAGCTAAGCCTGGCGTAGGCTGGATGTGACACCACTGCAAGTCGAACGAAGCCCACACACAACAGTAGACAGTCAACCGAATGTCAATTTACTAAGTTCTTACTTTCCTGGACTCGATAACAATGTTTCAAATCCGTGACACTGTGTCCTTGCTTGCATCCACTGAATGATGGATTTCACCATTTTCTCAGCCAAATCTATTTTAACAATGGGAAAAAACCTCAAATAATAAATAAATAACCTCAATAACCAGCCAACACTGTTGACGGCGTTCAATTTAACTGTCAGAGTTGAGATTTATCATTTGGGAAATACAAATTTACCAATTTGGACACTGGTCTGCGACAAGAAGGCATTTTATGATGACTGGTTTTGACTGTCCTCACGGCTTCACTTTGCACATTGACATAAATATGTGCTGCAGTCTTGTGCTAACTACTTTTGAACACTTCCATTACTTTATGGCAGCACTTTGCGATGTAAAAAGAAATGTTTCTACCTCTGAAAATAAACTGGGGAGAGATGACAACATAAACGTCTCTGGTGCAAAAAAAATATATCAAATTGACTTACTAATAATGAAGAACACTTGATTTTCACATTTCTCATTGACTGGATGTTTGAATTATGTGACTTGAGTCATGAGTTTGCAATGTGGTTTAATCCAGTTTCAATGAAGCTCACTCAACACCTAACTATGTAAATGAGTCTATTTTGACATTTAGCCCCCATGTTGTGAAGGGTGGACACAGACTTAGATGGAGTGTGGGGGATAGAGGCCAGATACCCTTCATGATGCCTTGCGGTGGGTTCAGACTCATAGTATCTGGCTTGTCAGTTCCTAAGGCACGTGCTCTACCATTGAGCTACCTTGGCCCCCCAACACATAATTATGTAAATCTCAAATTGAAACTTTAAGTTTGTCCATCCATTGTCAACTGCTTATCTGAAATCAGGCCGCAAGGGAACTGGAACCCATCTCAGTTCTCATTGGCCGAAAGGCAGGGATACACCCTTGAAGGGTCACCAGTCCATCACAGGGCAGAGCAGATAGGGCCACAGTGTCTTGCTCAAGGACACTTCAACACCCTTCTCTGCAGGTTCGGGGCTCGAACCTGCAACCTTCCTATTGCCAGAGGACCACTCTGCCCACTGGTCCATGCCGCCCCTTCTAAAGTTGTGTTGATGTTTTTTAGTTTGAAAGACACAACATAACAATTTAGCACCACTTTGATGCTGTTTGGCTTTATTTTCTTTTGGGCACTTACTGTGTACTTAAAGAGGAAGATCCCACAGAAGAGACTGAAGAGATCTGCAGTTAGCAGGGAAAGGTTGACAGCTGTAGCACTGGTCAGCTTTACCACAATGGGCATAAAGTTGTACAGTCCATACATACACAGGGTGTACACTGCAAACAGCATGGCTAGAGAGGAGCAAGTGAAAGGACGTTACCAGAGGTATTCAGAACAAACCAACAAAATTCTGCCTCCATTAAAGATGACTTTAGCCTTTTATTATGCAGCATTACTGTGCTTCACAGACTTAAAAAAATAATAACAATGACTAATATTGTGATTGAGTGGAAGGTGAGAGGTTAACTTACCAGTTTTAAGGTCCCACTTTATTGCCTGTACTGCGCTTGTTTCCAGTACAGCCCTGTAATACCAAGTATCACGTCAGATGGTGATGGAAGCGGGTTTGTGGAAAGGTACAATGGGCTTGTGACCAAGAATAATTTTAGGATTTCATTTAATGTTGCTTCTGCAGTTCATTCTCAGTTTAGTTATGAGCTTGCGGTGTTTGTTAAAACTTAAACCATGGATTGGCATGAGTTGAGTGATAAGATTCCTATCAGAAGTGCAACAATTCAGTATATTGTGATACACAAGGATATAAAAATATAGTGACATTACAATATTTTGTCAAAATATAAAGAACATTTTCAAAGAAAACACCTCAGTGTGCATACAATCAGAGATATCATATCCATAGCTACTGTGGCACTAGCTATATCTGTGGTCTTTGAAGCTCTTTGCAGCCCAACAATACTGTAACTGCCACCTAGTGCTCAAGGATATGAACAACTAAATGAAGAAATGCTGTTGCCTCTGCATGCATAATCTTTAAGAATTAATGCAGCACTTTTGAAAAAGCACACAATATTTTCTCAAACTCTTAGTTAAGATATTTATAATTTATTTAGCATGGGTGTTATTTTACATTTTATTAAATGCCCATCCATTCGTTAAGTGTAGCCCGTTCATATCCCTCCATGAGGTTCAGTACAAGTGAGGCATTCATTGTGAGGTGCTTCGAGTGGTTACAAAACTAGAAAAGCACTGTATAAGAACAAGTCCATTTACCATCCATCATCTATGCCTGCATGGTCAGGATTATGGAGGTTGTTGGAGCCAATCCTAGTATGTATTGGGCAAAAGGCAGGGTTTTCTAGGCATAGTCAGTGTTCAGTAAAAGACTAGGATATGGGTAGTCACTTACAGCTGTACTCCACTAATGAGAGTTCCAAAGAAGCCCATCATGCCGAGGAACTCCACTCTGCTCAAGTTCTTCACTGTGTGTTCCTGACACACATTAGACACAGCATACAGAGCAGCACTTACAAGGACCAAACCGTCACCCAGCAGAACATCCCTGGCTACAAACAGACAGAGAATCAGAGGGAAGGAGAATAAAGAATAGACAAAGA
>OMLC01036803.1:0-10836 GCA_900302585.1 Regalecus glesne
GAGGTTCATTTCAGAAACGTTTCGTCACTCACCAGGTGACTTCTTCAGTCTAAGCTGAAGGCAAACATCCCCCTCCTTATAAACAGTACCTTGCTGCCACACAACAATAGGTTGGTTTCACATGCAAGTTGGGTGATCAACTGCACATTCAGTGACAATGGGCACCATTCACAGAGGATTGGGGAATGTTCGCGATCACGGCATTGTAAGACGCCGATAGGTGTACTCTCAGGCCACCACCCCTATTCAACGAGGGTCGCTCCCTCTTCACGTAGATGGCCTCCTTCACCCCCCTCTCAAACCAGCGTTCCTCCCTATCAAGGATGTGAACATCATCATCCTTGAATGAGTGGCCACTGTAGGTGGGTGTAGACCGCAGAGTCTATTGAGCATACATCAAGATGTCAGTGTAGCAGGGTTTAAAAAAGATGAAAGAGTGTCAATCTGGCTCTGAAGAAGTTATACCGGTGTTATGTAAAGGGGATGTGACGATAAAAGCTATGGCTATGACAGCAACGTGGTGTGTGACTAACAGCAGCATAGCAGATATTTAAACATTTAACAAAGGGATCACACTATGCTCTCATCTCTAGCTCAATGTGTGTGATTGAGGGAGTATGTGTGTGTGGTTGTTTGTGTTCAGTGATTCTGCTGCTGCCATTGGCTGGAGATATAGCACCGAACTGCAAACTCATTTTGTTATCTTCTGTCAAGCCAAGACCAGATCTATATTCTTCTAATTTTCTTTTTTTAATCTCTTTCTATTTTAAAGGGCTGCAGGGTGGGGTCTCAATAAAGCAAAAACTGCCATCAATTGTCAACTGCATGGTTTTTTTTTGAGGTCATCAGTGAGATGGGTATAGTTAGCGGGCTTGTTGTCATCAGCCATGTCATTGCTAGATTCAACAAATCATACAATTTGACAGTAGTCTCACTTCAATTAACAGACTGACTAGAGGGATGATTAAAATTTTACCATATCCTGTCATATAGTGTGACGCAAATAAACATCCAAGATGGCCAAAGCTCTTAACACAATCTCCGTCCCTTCCTGATAATGTCAAGATTTTAAAAAACAACAACAATGCCAGATGCTTAACTGCAAGCATTTATTTTAGAAGAGGGCAGTTATCCAAATGTATAGCCATACTTAGTTTAAGTTTTCCATGTGAACAACTTACAGTTCAAACTTTTGCTATATGAAAACCTACTTATTCCAATAGAACAATCACATTGTTCTCACTCAGGTGTACAAAGGCTCACCTTCCTCTGTTCCTTTTTCAGTACATGTTTGTCACTTTCCTGCCACAGGGCGTCCTCCAGCTCCTGCTTTTTACGGGCATCTGCCACTGCCTTGGCTTCTGCCTTTCGGGCTTTGGCCGTGGCGGCCTTAGAGTTCTCGCCTTGGAACTTCTTCGGCATTCCTAATGTTGTTCTTCAGCTGAGGGAGGGTAGTTAAGGACAGTATGGAAAACGGAGAGATTTTCATGAGCTCCTTAAAATCTGATCTTGGCACTCCAACCAAAGTTTTGGGGACATATCAGCGAGAAGTTGATGTTTAGACGTTATTAACGGTTAATGATTATATTATCATGATATACAACACCGTCTAAGTAAGGAGCTAAATAAAACGTTAGATTACAATAAGAGGTGGATCAGTTCAACTGGATCAGAAGTTTATTCAGAAACGTTTCGTCACTCAAACAGGTGACTTCTTCAGTCTGAAGAAGTCCCCTATTTGATCCAGTTGAACTGATTCACCTCTTTTGTGATTTCCATACCTGGATTATTGAACATGAAACAAAATAAAACATTCGCTGTCAACAAATGAGCAACTAACGTGACTGCTGCATTATGCAATATTTCTCTTGCCGAGATAAGTGATGCAACCATTGGTAATGTAGATTGCGGACCGTGTTGACTTGAAAATATAGTTGGCTACGACGCCCTTTTCCACTTACTAATGTTAATTATCTCTTATAATAATAACGCCTGTCTTTGTCTAACAATTTAGCTGTTAGCTACCAATGGCTGGTTGACGTAGTTGGCTAGCTCACTAGATGAACGACGTTGCAGCTTATCAGTATCTATTTTCAATTACTTTTAATTTATCAAATAGAATACTGATTTTAAAATAAACCTAGTTAGATATACATATCATTTTATACCAGAATAAGAGCAAATACCGTGAAGAACGTTGTATTTCTGAAGAGGTATCCGCCACCTCCTCTGCCCAGCGCCGCGCACTGTGATGACGTACATTTCCTGAACCAATCAGGATCGTAAAAAACAGCTAACCTTCCAACAAAAGGCTGTTCTCCGATTATGGACACTGCCTCTTTCCCAAAATAATGAAATCGATCACGATCGAATCGATTTGATGGTTGTCGGTTTTGTTGTTGTTGTTTTGTAATATGTAAGGGTGTAAATTTTCCCGTTGAAAAGCAAGTGACCAGTCATTCTCATGTCGTTAACTTAGACTCACTACCACCCCCGAATTTAAAAGACAAGAGATTTATTGCAGTGAAGACAGGGGGGTCGGTTTGTGGGCAATGTGTAAATTATAGACATTAAGGCATGCAGCTTTGTCCTGCACCTCTTAATCAAATTGATAATGAGGTAATAATAGTGACAACGAATGATACATTTCTAAGCAAAATGAAAATTGCAAAAGCGATGCCATTATTTAAAACCGGGGACAGCCCCACTTAAAATTACAGACCTGTTTATTTACTTTCCCAATTGCCCACGAATTTGTCTAAATACATGCTCCAAAATACAGTTACGTAAATCACATGTGTTGCCCAATTGAAAAAGGCAATCTTGGTGATTTATTTAATGTGCTCATCATAGAAAAGGATGGGATCAAATGTAACACCAACATATTTGGCTGCTGTATTTTGTAAAATCACAGATTGATGATACTTGATCAGATGTCTGTGTCCAGCAGGGCCAATGACCATCATTCCAGTTTTATCTGAATTTAAAAGCAGAAAATTGAGTGACATCCATTTTTTTACAGTAGCAAAGCAAGATTCCAGGTTAATCATTTGAGTAGGATCATCAGCCTTTATATGCACATACAGTTGAATCTCTATAGCAATGGAAGTTAATTACATGTCTATATATAATTTAGCCATTGGGTGAAATATAAATAGAGAAGAGTAAAGGGCCAAGAACCGAGCCCTGGGGTACACCTTATTTAGCATCAGAGAAGCTCAATGTCATTATTACAAATGAAATGTTTTCTTCCAGATAACTAGGACTTCAGCTAAGAGAGAGCTACGCCAGACACCAAAATTACAATGTATTCTGTCAGTTAGGGGTTCAGTGTCTTGCTCAAAGACACTTCAATATGCTTTCTGAAGGAACCAGGAATCAAACCACTAATCGTCTGATTACAAGATGACTGTCCTAGCTCCTGAAATATGCCACCCCTGAACTGTTGTTTGCAATCACCAAGATATTGAGAAAATTATTTTCTGATAGGTTGGATAATTTCATTGAAAAGCACAAATTGCTGTCATAGCCAGTATAGATTCAGAACAAAAAGAACAACATCGATGGGCATAAATTAATTAATTATAGAATTTAAGATTCAAGATATAGATATTCATAACTGACTAAGTGAGAATATTGCTCACTTGCATTACCATATCTGAAATACTGTGTGGAGGTATATGGTAAGACCACCAAAAGCAACCTGCACCTATTCTGCATACTGCAACAATACATCAAAATGCTATTTTTGAAGTCACATGCCTTGAAGTTCGTGGATCTCACTGAATTTAACACAAGCACAAGAAATAATTTACTTCCAGGTCCATCCATCATCAACAGCTAATCCGAAGTCGGATGGGGGAGCCTGCTAGAGCCTATCCCACTGCTCATTGGACGAAAGGCATGTAAACACCTTGGTGGGGTAGCCACTCCATCGTAGTTATTACCAGATAATACATCATATTTTCTTTGACAGTAAGGTGGGTTATAATATGAGAGGACATTTTGATCTAAAGAAACTGTCTACGTGCAGCTACGAGGAGTATATTGATTTCAATCTGCGGAGTGATTTTGGATGTGAAGCTAAAGCAATGTACAAACATTATGCAGTTCAAAATTATGTCAAATTTAAAAAAGAAGTACATGAATAGGAAAGGGCTGTGATAACTGTTTTATATTATTGATATTGTGTGATATTTGGATTTTACATAGGATTGGGATAATCCTTGACGTATTGTATATAAAATACAGATTATAAATTAATTGATGAATAATGCAGAACTGCATACTCTATAAATGCATACACCCTGCTGATCATGAACATGGCATATTTGGGTTTATGATAATTTGAGTTTGTTGTATAGGTTTATTGGTCACTTCGGTGTAATGTCATCCTTTTTGTTTATTTACGTGTTGGAGATACAGATAAATCAAATCAAACCACACAAGTCACTTCCTGGTGGACTGTTCAGGAAGCTCAGGTCACGTGATCTTAGATGTGTGCCGCAGCGGAACATGATAGGAAAATATATCATTTGCGCTTAAATATGAAGTCACTCCGATTTGCCACTCAGTGAGTCCCAGAAGAGCCAGGGCCACATTTCTCAGACACTTTATTCCAAACTCCTGATTACCTGTGTCTCCAGTGGCGACACACCTCTGACCCCGGCAGCCAGCTACGGGTTAATTTGTGGGGACCCCCAGGAGCTGTGACCTGCAGTCTACAAACGTACCACTCCAGTTAACCTGTGAAGACGATTTAGACGCGATCAAGGGCAAATAATCCAAAAGGGAAGCTTAATGGTGGCATCGATGCTAATGTGTCAATTGAAATATGCACAACTTCCTTCCTGCTTCATTAGAGTATCTTCCTTCTTGACGCCGTGGCGTGGGCGACGGCAGGAGGAGCTATGTCCCAGCTCACACCGGTGACGTAGGAGCATGATGGAGCAGGCAGGCGAGTCTGGCAGTGACAGCCCGCCCGGTGGAAATAAAGCTATCGGCCCGCTGAACGCCGGTGGGGCTCAAAGCAAACGACTCAAACAACTAGAAAATGCCGCCTTGCAGACGACCTTAACATCGCGAATGGAGACGGAATCCAACGTGGAGGCCGACGGTTGTGCGGAGCAGGAGTGTGGGGACGGGAAACACCCGAACGGCTTGTCTGTCAACCACCAGCCGGCCCCCTCACGACGAAACCCCGACGACTTCGAGAGGGAGGAAGAGGAGTCCAACAGGGACGCGGCTAAGGAGCGAGCTGAGGAAGGAAGGACCCTGACGGATCATTTAAACAAGCGGCTCCTCTCCTCGTTTCTGGAGAAGCTGAATGAAAGAGACTTGGCCCTCCCTGGTGTCCAGCGGCTGGACTGCGATGTCGGGGAGGAAGACTCCAACAGGGCCGCGGATGAATGGTGATCAGATGTTCACAGGACGAGACTGGGAAACAGATAAAGGACCAAGTGAGATGAAGATAACTGACTTAAGGTTGTGCATGTAGCGCATTTCCACGGATTTAGGGCCTGCTTTCGCCACTCGGATAGCTGGTGGTCATGTACTGCTAGATTGTCTTGAAATATATATATTTTTTTGTATCGGTGTGAGTAGCGACACAATAAAAGACAGACAGTACAGTGGACCTGTCCTAACGAACGTCGTGTTTATTGGTCGTTTGTACCTCGCTCCACTGTTACGTATGTCTAAGTGCAAGTCACACAACACAGTTAATTTACAGTACATTCATCAGTCGGAAAAACTTAAAAGTACCAGCCTATTTATCAGTATTTTCATAGCCCAGGGGCATTCAAGTACTTAATACTACCCCCCAAAAAATCTTTTTTTAAATCTACATAAGTCCACCTTTCCAGGATGTGGCTTGATGTATCCAGGATAGACAAACTTCATTACACTGACAAGTTAACCAAGATCACTTGGGACGAATACAATTTTGCTTGCACCATAAAAATATGACAAAAGTTTTCCCACATCTAATAGCTTGTACTTGTTCGTGTCCACACATTTCTTTTTAAAAACAGCATGGAATTTACAGTATGGCAGAAACTAGGGCAGAGGCTCTATAGCATTGATCTGTACATTGATCTGAACGGTAGCTGTCTTGCTGCATCACTTACATGTAAGATCTTTTCAAATACACATGCTCAGGACACCAACAGATTCACTGCTTATTTATAAATAATACTGCATATGTGGGGGAGTTGTGTAAATGCATGCATCTGCCTCAACTTGATTATCATGCTGATAAAGTGATTTCACAGCGTGGATTGAGGCAAAAGCAATTGTTATATGGTTACAGCTCAAATATAAATATAAAAATAGTTCACAAATAGTTTTATGGGAGCTTGTTTTGTGATAGGATTGTTGCAATTGACAACGTAGTGTAAGGCATCTTTGTGATACTGCAGTCAGAGAGGGCAGTTTTGGCACATACTTAGGCTATTCACATACACTCCAAATAAACTCAGTTATATCAGTAGGAATACACTTAAGTGCAATAAAACAAAATGACCATAGAATAACTAAAGTGAATACACTGATGAAAACGCTGGTCCTCTTTGTGTGTGCATTTCGCTCAGTTATTGAGTTCAGTCATTGGTTCTTATGAGTTCACCTAGTGGATGGTCATAGCCCATCAGAATCTTCCACTGGGTCTCTCTGGAGGTGACAGCTCCAAGAGCGAGGTTTCAATAGCTCTACAAAGAAAGGCTGAAACAAAAAATCAAATACATTTAATTTAATTTGTCTCTCACTTCAAAACCATCAAAGTAAATACAAATGAATTTCAGTTTGCAACCATTAAAATGACCAGATTGATTTGCTTTCTGCTCTCAAGTATGTCATGAGATTGGGGGTGGTCACTTATGCAGAATTTACCTCCTTAAGGGGGCAATAGCTCTGGGCATACCACTCTTTGGAGTACAAACAGATGATCACTCCCTGACCCAGGAAGAGGGCTGTCCACATGATTATGTTCCAGATGGGACCTTTCCTTCGGTCGTGAAGGATGAAATTGAACAGAACTTTGATAATAAACGAAGAGAGAGGAAATGAGGATTAAGAACATAATGGAAAAAAGGTACAAAGAATCACAGAATGGAATAGCTTTTGTGTGACCCTGAATACCGACAAAAATATATGAATACAAATATATACATACGACATACAAAATAAGTTGCATGTCTGAGTGAAACATGATTTGATGTGCAAAAGAAGAGCAGTGTTGAATGTGTCTCTGTCCCCTTACTTCCGAAGCACATGAAGAGGCAGAAGAGGACAGGATAGAAAAAGCCAAAGCAGACTGCTAAGATGTACTCGTGGACCACCGCGGACACCGTGAACACAAGTAAAATGGCTGCTGCTCGGAAACGCTGCCGAGACATCTAGGAAGGGGGAGAACAGAAAGAAAACTGAACAGCAGAAGACATCGCAAAAGCCAATGTGTTACCTCTGGTTCATAAGATGACAAATTAATAGACTTTGCAAGCTAGTCAACGCTAATGTTTCCCAAGCAATTCCTAGAGTCCCCCTTATCCTGCAGATTTTCATAACAACCCTGCATAGGTAGCCCTGTTGGTACTTACTCAACTATCACCACTTAGTTGTGCAAGTTTTGGCACACCTGATATAATTAACTATCAAAATATGATTGGATGCATAACTACAAGCAGAGCTGCATATGCAGGGCTGCAATTTAAATCCACAGGGCAGAAGGGAAACACTGATCAAAGCAATAATTTCACAATGTTTCTTATGGTAAATGGAATTTTTCTTTCATAGCCCTTTTCTAGTCTAGTGACCACTCAAGGGGCTTTACATCATAAATCTCACATTTACAGAGCATAAAAGATTATGGCCAGATGCCCCTTTCCTGACATCCCACAGTGGGATCAAACTTGCTATGCCCAACTTGGTGGCGTGTGCTCTACTGCTGAGCCACCATGGCCCCTCCAAGTCCAAATATTAATGTAAACAGCAGAGTGAGGCTCTTCTGCGGCCTTTAATACATACACATGTTGCATCAATATCCAAGCCACTCACCCACAAGAAGTCCCGGTACACATAGTAAAACAGCCAGTCATGGACAACGACGTTCCAAGTGCGATAATAGTTGGCAAAAGAGGTTGAATTCCACCAGTCCTATAACGTATAATCAGATTGATTTCAACAATCACAAAAGCAGTGAAACATTTAAAATATAAACATGCATATTTGAATATCTATTTTCAAAATTGACTAATTCCAAGGACAGAATGACTTAGTGAAGAACATTTTCAAATACCTTATAAAACATCCGGTCAGCAAAGCGAAGCATCTCAGCAAATGCATTGAGCCAGCAGTGAAGGAAGGCAAAGAATGCTAAGAAGAGAACCAGTACTCCTATAGAGAAGAGAAAGAAAATGTCTCAGGAAGTTCAGTTGCTATCAAAAAGGCTTCTCCCTGTGTGGACAAATAACATTGACAAGAATGAGTAATGTCCAGTGGTTCATGACATGTAATCCATTTATAAGGCTTTTCTTAGTCTTGGCTGGCTTAGTTTTACCTGGGAGGATGGAGTTGAAGACACAAAGAACCATAGCCCTCAGGTCATACAGCTGCAGTCTGATACTGCGGAACTGAGGGATGCACAACCTCACAAATACATAATAGGCATAGAACAGACAGCCAAGCACCTGGGTGGTGAGGAAAGTAAGACAAACAAAACAAAAAGCAATGCTTGATCATGAATCTGTGTACCTTTGTTTTGGCTAAAGTATTGATTAATTCCTGGGCTATTAAAACAACATGAGTCGGAGAGGGAACAGATGTGGCTACCTGAAGCAACTTTGAGGCCACATAGCCCCACCTGATTACAGGATTCCTGCATTAAGTGAAAAATAAAAGTTTAGCATATAATCATAATAGCAATTTCAGGCTAAGAGAACTATTTTTAATGTATCAATTATATCAATGAAAAACTATGAAAGACTCCGTATACCTGGGATACTTGTCTCTGTAAATGAGAGTGGGTGCAAATAGGAAGTAGAGATACTGAGAAACCTGAGGAACGACCAAAGATGGATCTGGAGTTGATGGAGAGAATGCTTGTGAACCAGTGGACAAGTGTAAGGGAAAGAAATTAAATTTACGATGAAAACAAAAGCTGCGTCACGGAGAAGCAAATTCCTAATTATAAATAAAAAATGTCAAAAAACCCCAACAAAAAAAACCCCAAACCCCCAGAAAACAACAGAATGAGGTGGTCTCGTACTGTCCTTATCTTTAGCCCAGGACAGCACTCTTGGGACGTTCTCTCTCACATAGGAGTGGGCTTTCATCATCAGACGCACCTGCAATGAAAAGAACCAGACACAAGCACTTCTTAGAGACTATTTGCAGGCCTACAACAACTGTTTGATGTTTAAACAAAGTCACATGAGCCTTGATCAGCTCCTTGCTAACTGAATTGTGCCCAAATGGTCAAGCCTTGCCACACTCAAATACCTGTTCCAGTATGATGATGAAACAGGATGCAGGTGGCAAGCTGTTGCTGACTACCACATAGGTGGGTAGAAATCCCAGACCAAGAGCTTGATAAAGCAGGAAAGCTGAGCCGAACATCAGGCTCCACAGCTTGGGGTGGCTGGAGGAGTTAAACTGGCTCTGTGCCCACAGCTGGAACAGCGCGTAGGGAACCAGTAATGCCGACAAGAACATGCAAATCCACGTGTGCACCACCACGGGGAATTGTCCGAATGCATAGACCAACAAGTCGAAGTCTAGCACCAGTCTAAGCCGGGAGAATAAAAGAAAAGAGATGGATGGTATACATAAACAACCTGATCTGTCTGTTGAGGATATTTTCAGTTGTGTTTTATTTTGAAGTTCCAGCTCTCGCACCTTCAAGTTCTGGAAATTTCAACAGGATGGGTTGAAAAAAAAAAACACAACTGGGAGAGTCAAGTAAAACGAGTTGGTGTACAAACTAGAGTAAAGGTTAGGAGAAAGGAAACCAAGCCATATGTTACTCATTGCTAGTCAGGGTTTACTTCTTACCTGCCTTCATCAATGAAGTCTACCACCAGTGTGCTGAGGATGAAGAGAATGAGCAGGGCTATGAACATGTGGTAGATGGTCCTGATGTGATTCACCTGAAACAGCTCACTGTGGAATTGTAAAGGCAGGTTTAACATGCAAGTACACATTTGTATGCCAACATATACACAAACTGATGTAGGCAGGTGCATATGCCCACGTGAGTCTGATAACAGACATTGGTGGTCGACAACAGCATTACTGCTATAGTCAGTAATATTAATTTAATTGACTATTCAGAATTAACTTACTCCAATAAGGACCTGCGGCTGACAAACTGCTTGCCTTGGCCCTGGGATGGTCGACGATACCTACAGGGAGAACAGTGAAAGGGGTTTATGGTCCCTTTTTACCCCATTTGTTGTTGCTGTTTAAAAAATGTGACGTAAAGCCCAAGAAAGGAACTGAAAAGAGAAAAAGACAATTGATAAAATGAATGTAGTAGCTGAGGGAAGACTTGGGTCAAGCCAAACTCAACGGTACATTTCAGTGTTTAGAATTTATTAAGATGCTTCCAGAAGAAAATGATCGAAATTCAATTTCAATAGACTTTTCAGGGAGTTACACTAATGGGATCAAAACTGTCATGATGCAATAAACAAACATCTCAGCAGTTAAAGACAGAAATTAAAGTAAAAATCACCTATTTGAAAATTACATCTGATCCATTGCTGGTTTCAAATAAATGCCATTAAACCTTAAAGACTAAAAGCATTACTTGAATTTGCTCCTTTCCTTGTCTGACAGTGG
>OMLC01036805.1:0-10786 GCA_900302585.1 Regalecus glesne
GTATGAATCTCCCAAGGAGGGGCCACAGAGCAATTCAAATTTCTCCAGCATCTCAAGTGTGGTTATGAGAGGAATGCCTGACACAACAGCGGGGACTTCGTATTGAGTCACTCCCACATCGATACAGGATATTGATTTTCTGCCCTGTGCCCACCAGAAAGGTGCCAGCGGTGTGTCTGAGTATGAGCTTGTGTTTGTGTGAGAACTGACTCCAAGGGACTATGGGATCAATATGACTCTACATTGCTCACAAGGAGAACTAAATCCACATATAAAGGTCACCACATGAGGACCATAAGTGGGTCCTAGAATAAAAAGAGAAAGAGGACGTTTTATCTGTCTGTCTCTCTGTTTCATTCAATTCAATTCTACTTTACTGGCAAAACAAAATAATGTTTTTTTAATTGTCAAAACATAGAATCTAATATGAACATAAATAGCACAAAACACAGTAGAGTAAGATACAAAATAAAATTAAAATAAAAAAACAATTATCTCTCTCTCACCAGTGCAGTCCTGGGTCTGCCACTCAAGGCACTGGCCGTAGGGGAACGAGATGACATAGGCGGAGGAGTCCACACAGCGCTGGGTACTACTACACCACATGCATTCCATAGCCTGGCTGGTGCAGTTGGCACAGCTGGTTCGCAGTGCACAGGGGGTCTTGCAGGGACGGGCACTCTGGCTGAGTGGACTCACTGAGTAGGTAATGAGCAGGATTGGGGGAAGGAGAGCAAGTTGAGAAGTTGAATAAGATGTGACAAAAAAGAATGTTGAGTTACTTTAAGGGTATAGAGTGTAAGAATGATGTCCATTAAAGGATTTGATTCATTCTTCTTCCTCATTCTTCTTCCTCAGGAGTAAAAACAGCTCTGTAAAATCAGATCTCACTAGACATTTTAAAATAACTGTAACAGCACTACCTGATGAGGATTCTAGCCATCATCTGGATCTGATTAATCAGACCTCTATGCAAAAGGCATGCATTTTTAGGGTGAATAACTTTGCTAAACTAAAAAAATAGTGACAAAATACTGTGAAGCAGTGTATAAAATAGTGCAAAAGAGATGCGAAGTTAAACATGACAACTGCAGAAGTCCTATCAGAATGCAAGAATGACTCGCATCAGAATGATTCTATTGAGTCACTGAATTGAGTACTTCACAACCTGCACTGCATAGTGGATCAGATTCTGTCTTAATGAATTTACCGAGTACTGTTCTTCCAAGGAGACTACTTTCTCTTCCCCTGTGTATATGAATGGCATGATGTCTCTTCCCTGTGTGCATGTGTAGTCTGTCGTCCTTCCAGGACTCCAAGGTGACCTCGATCATCACCTGGATAGTGCTCGGATCCCTCTCATATTTTTTTAATATATAGCTATAAATCCATATAATTTGTTATCCTGTTTCAATGTTATATCTTTTTCTCACATCGATGTGTGACAAATGTTTTTACTTGTCTTTTCTCTTGCATGTGTGAATGCTGTAACATGAGTCTCTCCTGTGTGCATCTGTAGTCTGTCCTCCTGCTATGTCTCCATGGTGATGGGATTTGTGTGGCTAAAGTCCTTTGCTGTTCAAATGGAGTCTGGACACTACTTGGCATCCTCCTCATCATATTCTTCACATATTTTTTGTATTCCATTATAACTCTGTTATCCTCTATCAGTGTTGTATTCTGTAAATTATGCGTTATCCTGTACACATAACATCCATTGCATGTCTGTTCATCTTGGGAGAGAGATCTCCCCTCTGTTGCTTTCCCGGAGGCTTACTTTTTCTTTTTTCTTAAATGATTTTCAGGGAGTTGTTCCTTATCCGAAGTATCTAAGGACAGGATCTTGTGTTACTGTGAAGCCCACTCAGGCAAATTTCTAATCATAGTATTGGGGTATACAAATAAAATGGACTTAACCATTCAGCACAGGAATTGCCTGGGAAAGTTTTTTTTGTTTTTATTTTTCAAGAACCCATTTGTTTAATCAAAGCAGGAACAATATTATAATGGATGTCTTTTTAGCTATGAGAAACATCTTGTGTTAGTATTGAACTGAAAAATAGTAATCCCATCCCAAACTATGCTTGCTTAAGCAATATTTTTTAAGGTTGAAAATGTTAAACAAAATATCTCCCTTTCCACCCACCCCCCAGTTGTTCATCCTCACCAGCAAGCTTTTCACAGATCAGGCCATCGGTAGTGGCAGTGCAGGGATTTGCTTTGAGGCCAACCACTTGTGCCCGTTCCAGGTAGGCACAGAAGCCTGAGTCACTGGGCTCCCCTGGGAGCCAGCGGAGGCTGCTGTTGGTGAAGGGAGAGGCATCCTCCCAGCCCCAGTAGGACACATTGATCTTCCTCAGTCCTACCCATGGAGATAACCTCTGTAAAGACAAAGAAAAGATGGGATGATAGGGTGAGAAAAGAAAATGAAAATATTTGTAATGTAGCTTCATCAGAAGTTATTATTATATTCTTGTATTTTTATCATTTCAGCATTGATCTTCAAGTTACAATCTATACTAGTATCAAAAAAGCCGCCTCGAGGCTAATAAGCCTCACTTTTTGTAAGCATTTTGCTTACATTTTTGTTTTGGTCGGAATTGTGGTTGTGTGTGTATATATGTATTTATATGTATGTGTGTATGTATTTATATATATATATATATAATGTATATAAATGCATATATATATAAACATATTTTTACTGAAACTGAACGCTACATCAAAGCTCCCTGAAAATTACTGTAATTATTCCAAAAACACAGACATTCATGTCCATGCCAACACCAGTAATAGATCACTGAAATTATGGTAGATAATTTAAGTAAGCTTTAGTAATTGTGTGGGAGTTTGAGCTTCTGGGCCACAGTGTCAACCTAAAAGGAACCCATGAACTCCACAAAATTCATGAACAGCTATGATCTTGCAAAAATGTTAAAACAAACAAAAAGCTTCAAAGGATGGGCTATCAAAGAGAAAAACATGACTTGGGAACTTGAAATATTTGGTTAGGAAACTGCAGTGATGCATGTGATCCGAGTGTTTGTTGATGTGTGTGTACACGCACATGTGCCTACACATGTAGAATATCTATGTGTACTTGCATACATTATGCATATATGTCTCAAAGTCTATCTACATAAATGGCCTTTTGTTAAGCATCTTTGCTGAAAACCCCTTCTCTCCTAGGTGGGGGAAAAAAATTTGAATTTCCCAGAGAAAGTAAAATCATGCTGAAACTCCACAACCAGACACCAGATAAGCGTTTGACAGTGGATGGATGGATGGATGTTAGTTTAAAGACGGATTTTGAGGATGGAATGACAACAGTAAAACTTTGTCATCCCCCTCACACAGGAATGACAACAGTAAAACTTTGTCATCCCCCTCACACAATAGCATTAAATGCATGTTTACTATAAAGAAAACAGGGAGGGGGGTCCTCTGGTGGCATAGGGGGTTAAAGCGATATTTAGTGCATCTCTATGTCATGTAGTTGGGTGTTTGAATCCCAGCTGTGCTGTTTCCAACCACCGTCAGATGTCCAAAGTTAGTGGGGCATAATTGGCTAAACCTCACATGGGTATAGGGGTTAGGTTGGATAAAGTATTCTAAAAAGAAAAAGAAAAAGAAAACACGGGGGGATGAAGTTTATCTTCTAAAACAGACAGGTATTTCTGCAGTCTCAAACTAGATCAAGAGGGAGAGCGAGAGAGAACAATCCATTACCTTCCTTCAATTAACGGTTGCAAAATATTTGCTCTTGCTTTTTCTGACAGCATATATACTAAATTGTTTTTTGTATACACAGCACGTATTGTGTTGTTTGTGCGAGTGTGTGTGGGCCAAAAATGTAAGATTTCAGACAATCCAGGAGCTCAATGGACATATCCATATAAATACTTCATAAAAGCACTTCAAACTATGTGGGGTCTAGGGCCTCCGGTGGCGTAGGGGGCTAAGATGTTGTTCAGCGCATCTCTGTGTCATGCAGTTGGATGTTTGAATCCTAGCCGCACCGTTTTAGTTTTATTGCATTCCACTTTTTGAAAAATTCCCAAGCCAAAACCAATCATACTAATCAATTTAAGTTAAGTGAGATTTGTTTGATTCAGGACATCCCCGACTTACCTTGCCCTCTAGTTCATACTTATTTAGCTCTTCAAGAACGAAGTCGACCTGTTTTTCTGTGACCAGTGAGGCAATATTCCCACCAAGGTTCTTACAGTAGTGCTGGGCATTGTCATAACTCTCTCTGCTGGAGTTGATCCTCAGGCAGGCCTCTCCGACATGGTGCCAGCCCTCCCCGCAAAGCTGGCCTGCATAAAGGGACACAAGAAATTATTTACATCCAGGCTTTGGAGTAGGCAAAGTCAGTAGAGAGGGATTTCATGTTGAGACCACAGCTTAAAAAATTAACTTTGCTGCATTTGATGATGATATTGACAATAATATTGTTTTAAAATATGATGCCAAAATGATTGGATCATGTAAGCCAAAAAATGTAGATGGTTAATTTTGTCATTTAATAATGTTTTCACAAGTTCATGTATGTGTAGCTGCAGATTCACTATTTTATACTACACAGTGACTAACTTATGTCATGCTGACATTTTCAGGAACAACATAGGTAATAGAATTGTTCAATTTTCCAGGTTAGGGGTGATGTTACTGTTTTATGGGTTTAACATGCAGAGCCGAAAGTACACAAAGTCTGTGGACATTTTTTTTGTCACATCACTCATAACTCCTCGTTTAAGGCTGCTAATGGAGCCCATTTGATTAGTTTAGATAAAAGATAACAACGAGGAATTCTGCTTCCAGTGAATCCCAGTGTTTATGTTTATGTCCAGAACTGATTGCATTCATAGAACCCCAATGGCTTCCAACATCACCCTTTTCATCTGGCAGAAAGAGAGGGCATATTTTCTTAAAGAAAATTCTTTTTTTCCCAGCCAGAGGTGGCTGTTGGGGTCATGGCAACCCAAAACAAATGGAAAGCCAAAAAAAAGAAAGAAAAAAGGCCAAGGCAAATATGTTAGTGTTGCAAATTCCATGCAACTTCAATCTAGAAGATTCTTGGTTTTTTGCATAGGGAATTGAGGGGATGTCCCATGTTGTGATTGAGAATTCAATAACCTAAGCTATATTCTGAAGTAATCAGAAAAACATGCAAGCAAATCGGTAGTGAAGTATGAATGCATATCTGTTCCCTAATCACTCAGAAACCCATCCGTCAGCTGCATAACTGGAAATACTTGAACCTTTGCGCACCACTGTCATCATCAAAACTGCTTGTCAATGATGAATCAAAACATTTGCAAAAGATGGAAACCCATGGATGGAGCAACAGTTATACTGGGTGTCAAGATCCTCTCCAGTCATTGGAGACATGCATTGGAGACATGCATGTTGTTACCAAGGGTCAAAAGAATCCAGCAAAGACAACCTGAATATCTGGATACAAAAGGCCAGGTCTATGGTCATTTAGTCAAAATCAAAACACGGGGCAACACAAGCTGAAAGCTAGAGGAAAAATACCATAAAACGTGTGGGCAAGATGGCAACTATCTGCAGTACAGCCCATAAAGCCTATAGACTATCTAGTCTAACTGAGAAAAAACATCTAATTTACAGCTACAGCATTAAAAAAAATGTTTCAATACCAGTCTGCATTCCTGGGTGACAGTGGAGTGTATATTGTACTCAAAGCCTCTCAACATAACCTAAAAGTCCCTTGCCCATATCAAGGAATACATTTTAGTTTGAATTTGTATTTCATTGAATTAATTCCAATTGGTGTATATGTTGAGGGGTTTTTCTGTCTTTTTATGATATTTACTCTTAGATTGTCAAGATTAGCTCAGTAGTAGAGTATGTATCACAGGAACTGATGAGCCAGATGTTCTGAGTTCAAACCAACTGCGGGTTGGCAAAAAGGGCATCCGGCCTAAATGCCCCCAAATCCATCCAATCTGTGTTCAACTCCACAATGTGGGGACTGATCGTGACATGTAAAATGGATCTCACTCTTAGGTTGTTGAAATATATTTCCTCGATTCAAGTTCTTGCATTCTGGGAAATGGTAATTATATTGGTTAAATCCAGGAATTACCTGCCAATCCTTGCAAAAAATCTATATAATACAAATTTGCGTAAGTGTGTTTCATTAGCTTGTAGTTAATTATTTCTGCCTATGTGTGCCTAAATGTATGTGTGTGTGTGCACGTGTATGTGCTCTAACCAGGCAGGGCATGGCACTCCTGTTGCTGTGGGTCCCACTGACAATTAAGGTTTAGGGAGCAGCTCCTGCAGTTAGGCAGCCTGGAGCACTCCTGCTCCTCTCTCTGCTTACACCTGAATGGGTCTCGCACAGACTACACTCAAAAACACATTTACGCACGCACGCACGCACGCACGCACGCACGCACACAAACACACACACACACACACACACACACACAGAATGAGAGCCAGAGAAAGAGAGAGAAAATTATTCAATTTTACACTTTATTACATTTATTACATTACTGTGATTAGAGATCCATATAGTAAGAACATATCTCTATGTAATGCTTTTTGAAACAAACTCCAAGACAATAAAAAGAAATCAAAATGCATAGCCAGGGCATGAGATGGGTTATGGCTGAATAATCAACCTCTCGTGTGACTAAGCTAAATGAAAGAGTGAAGAAAATGAATAATTCCCTTTATTGTGTTTTTTGTATTATTTTTTAACACTCTCATTGACCAAGGGAATTGCAACAAAAAGAAATATTTCTTAAATGAATCGAGCAATTTGCACTCATTCACCTATTTCAACCAAAAAGCAACAATTTCCCAGTGAAATAGATAATACTAGGAACCCATGAAACATAACAGTGCGTCCCAAACCAGAGAAATATTCCACCATTGTGTTTGTGATTGCAACTTGATAAGCAATATGAAGTTTACAAGTGATACACACATATCCTGTCCTTCTGGCTCCATGTTTCCATAAGCTCAGCTGATGTTCAGACAACATGGATGGAGGAGGAGACAGAGACAAGGCACCGCCATGCTGATGAGCCAGCTCCAGAGTCAGCTGTACTCATGCATATTCATACAAACACAAAAACATACACACACAACCACACGCACACAACCACACGCACACAACCACACATTAACAAGATGTGCAAAAATGTAATAAAAAACAACACAAAAACAAGCAGATAAGAGAGAGATCAGAGGGAAAGGGAGAACTAAGGATATGCAAGAAATAATAACACAATATTCATAGAATTTTGGGAGAGCTTTCCACCTGCAGCCACAAAAAGATTGTACTCTCCAATCTTGGTGAACAAGCTTGGGAAATTATGAATCGGCTTTTGAGGATGAAATTGTGCTCGAACAAATGTATTGATTACAGGGTGGTACATTTTTTGAGATGGTAGGTTGTAAGCTATTCCGGCTTTGAGGATTTCTGTACGCAAAGTCAATAAGCACCTCATTTAATCAGGTTTTGGATGCTGAGAATAAGCTTTTTTTAGTTCTCAGTTCCCTCCCACCAAAATGGCATCATGAGATTTAATTTCAATCACAAGTATTTAAATTACAAAAAAATGTACAACCAGAAACAGTGCCAAGTTAAATAAGGAAAAAAAAGTTGCAGACTGTTCAAACCATATCAGCCTATAATGAGAAGGTCATTGGTCAAGACCGGTTTGTTTCTTAGTTACATCAGTCATAATGAGGCAGTAATAAAATTGTGTCTGTGCTTGTATATTGATTCTCTTTATTTTTTCTGAGTATACCTCATTAGTAATGATTCATTTACCTAGAACTTAAACAAAGATGTAAAGTATATAAATAAAAATATATGTGATTAAAAGGAAACATTATTCTAGAAATTAACACTGATTATAAGACAAAAGTGCAGCAGTGAAGGGATTTGCAATGTTTCATTTGTTTCCAACTGCCTCTAGAGGCCAATGAGTCTTACCACAGTGCAGTTGCTGTAGGCAGATATACACTTCCTGTCCTCACACCACTGACAGCCCAATGTATTGGCAGTACAGCTGGCACAGTCTGAGAACCTGAAGCACTGCTCATCTGTACTGGCTGGAGAGGGAAGCAAGCAAACAAACAAAAAAACAAACAAACACACACTACAAATTTAGTCACTGTATTAAAAGCTAGTACTTGCATTAAAAGTGTGCAAATAGATCTGGCCAGTATTGTAATAAATTTGTATTTGTAATAAAGAATGATTAGTATAGTTTGAGTAGTGATTGCCAACATCTAACTTATTATAGATTCTTGAGCAAATTGGTGTGCAGGCACATTATGTGTATCAAGCTTTCAAACAGACAAGACTTAATGTTTTGAAAAAATAATACAGGTAACAGTATTATGTATGTTGTTTGCAAAATTTCTTAAAATCTCACCTCCCTGGGCAATTGTTGGCATGTCCTGCTAGCTATGAGGTGAGCTTTACTTTCATAATTTTAATGTCAAAATGAACTCAGTAATGACAAAAAATTTGACAGTTCATCTGGACACAACATTTTATTGAGAGATTAATGTAGGATTTTCTCCCCTTCCCTGCTCGCTGTGTCATTGGGAACATTGTCAGCTCTGTAAATATCAATAAAACGTTCTGTCCAGATGAACTGATTTACCTTTTTAGTGATACCCCTACCTGGATTATTGAGCATTCATCAAGAAAACTTGGTACATAGACTAAGGTGACTGTAGGTATCTTATCGTTGAGCATATCAAAGTGTATACGTAAGTACACAACTAGCCAAAACATTAAAACTGTCAAATATAATGTGGCCCCTTGTGCCACCAAAACAGCTCTGACCCATCAAGGCATGGACACCACAAGACCTCTGAAGGTGTCTTCTGATATCAAATATATACCAAGATGTTAGCAGCAGACCCTTTAAATTCTGTTCATTTTTGAGGTGGGGCTCCCTGGGGCTTGCAGTGTGAATTATCCTGCTAAAAGAAAGCATTGCCACAGGAAATACCCTTGCCATGAAGGAGTGTACCTGGTCAGCAATGGTGTTAAGGTAGGTGCTACATGTCAAGGTAACGGCCAAATGAATACCAGGACTCAAACATTTCCCAGCAGAACATCACCCAGAGTATCACACTGCCTCCACTAGCTTGCCTTCTTCAGGGACAGAAAGAATTCAACAAGGCTCAACAACTATGACCATTCTGCAGCAACACAGTGCCCTATGTAGCAAGTTGTAATGCACTATGTGTTGTGACTCCTGTCTGTCATAGTCAGCATTATCTTTATCATCATTTTTAGCAACAATAGTTTCTTCTGTGGGATCACTTCAGGCTGACAAGCCTTCGCTTGCCATGTGCATCATTGGGCACCCATGACCCTGTCAGTTTACTGGTCGTTTTCCCTTGGACCACTTTTGGAAGGTACTGACCACTCCATACTGGGAAGATCCCACAAGACCTGCTGTTTAGCAGATACTCTAATCCAGTCATCTAGCCATCATAATTATGCCCTTGTTAAAGTCAGTCAGATCCTTGCCATTTTTCCTGATTCCAATACATCAACTCCAAGAACGTACTTTTCACTTGCTGACTAATATATCCAACCCCTCAACAGGGGCCACTGTAATGAGATAATCAATGTTATTCACTTACCTGTCATGGGTTTTAATGTTTTAGCTGATCGGTTTAGCTTATTTGTTGTATAGAAAAGTGTAGATATCCACAAAATTTAATCCATACACAGTATTCACAATGCCTGGATCAGATTTAGAAGAAATGAATAACAAATGCATTGCTTCCTATGCGATCTGGATACCCGTAAATCTGTTTTACAGCTACCCTGACAACATCATTTATCTTCCCCTTGGCCCTGTCTTCTTACTAAACTAGCTTTAGCTATTGTATATGGATCAATGCTGCTCTCCTTTGCTCTTAGTGGGGTGTTGGATATCAAAGGAAGTAGACAGAATTGGTGAGCACTTTGTGTCAATCATTATGTCAAAAGCAGTATACTGATAAATAAATAACAAAAAACTCTCATAAAATAGTAATGGTAATATTTATCATACAGGTCATCAGCATATCCCACTTGGAAAATGAAGTACTCATATAGTACTCAACACAAGCCGGACAAGGTTAGTTATTACCACTATGATAAATGATATTAAGGTCAAGAATACTTCCGATGCATTTTGGCCAAAAGTACATTTCAGCTCATGTATGCTGAGACAGTGCAGAAGGGGTCAATTTCTCTTAGGGTAGACAAGGACGAATCATTTTATATATAAGTTTGGGGTGAAAACATGAGCGCAAAGATGACTAATAAAAATCCTCACTTGCTCATTTATCTCTGATTTATCAATGTTGAAGCTTCTCAATGAATGACTTAGATTGTAATCACTCTGCTGAGTGCAATGTTACATCTTTCAGCAATCATACACGCACGCACACACACGCACGCACACACGCACCGCGTCCACACACACACACACAAACACCCACACACACTCACACACACACACACACACGCACGCACGAGCACGCACACTTTTAAATGTTGAAACCCCCATTTGGGAAATAAATGTTGACTCTTCTTTGTAGATAAAGTTACTCAGTTCTTTGTTTGCTCTGTTATTTGCAGATAAAATTGCACCAATTTTGGATGGCATCCAGTGCTTGACCTGTGCCCCTGCCCATAAGCCCAGTGGTTGTGTCAGAAAAAACATTGCTAAATCAGTTTGGGGGGATTGACAAGACCATACTGGATTGGTCCAGGCCC
>OMLC01036808.1:0-11223 GCA_900302585.1 Regalecus glesne
TGTGTCCATGGCCAATCTTGCAAATTACTAGACCTATCAGCCTCATAATCTTTGGGCACAGTTATGAGTGTTAAAGGAAGAATCTCTTGTGGTTGTGATGATTCAAAACCTTTGAAAAATGTTTTTTCTTGCTATCACTGCTCTCTCTCCATTCACACTCTGGCTCACTTGACCAACGCTGGTTTCCGTCACTGCCCGGTGTAAATCAACTGTACACATGCAGTCCATATCTGTGGTTGATTCAGATAGGGGAGCAATAGTGTCGAACCCCAAAAATTATATAATCGAGTATGAGTCTTGCAAGTGAACAAGAAGTCAACCGTATTTTGCAAGCCAGCTAATCATTGAGTGCTGATTTCAGCTCAGGAGAACTGTAGGACTGGGTGAAGTGTAAATAATTTGCCTTATTCACCTTACTGCCACGCGTAAGTGCCATAGTCTTAAATCTTAAAACTCTGCCATAAAAATACAACTTTAAGGGTAGAATTAGTCACAGTCACAGCTGGAAATCATCTCAGTAGCTACAATAACATATTTCCTAGTTATCTTTTCTTGCTACTTTTTTACGAATTAAAGTTGATCAGCAGAGTAGCTGTCCGCCTTCCTTAATTTTATATCATGAAAACTGCGAGTTAAACACAGTGTTTGGATAGTAGCTTTGAGATTATGATAGCCTGATTTTTCGTCATTTCATGTCAAACTTGGTTGTTTTCATGCAAGGGTCTGCCTCAGAGGCTGCACATCCACAGACTGACAGACAAAACATTTTTATATGGTAGATTTTTTTAAACTTGAGTTCTGCATGTTAAGAACTTGTTTTTCCATAGTTACCATTCAATAGACATGATTGTTGTTTCAAAGTCTCATAATAGCTGGAAAAACTTGTTTTTGTCCTTGTGTGTGTATGTGCGTGTGTATTTCCCATTTCCCTGTAGGTGGAAAAAAGGGTTTGTTTCCAAGTTTGAACACCAGAGAAGTGGGTGGATAAGTATGCCTGGTGGAGGTCTGCACTCTTCTGAGTGTACTCCTCTCCTCTATTTTTTAAAAGGTGGTTTGACTGACATTGAGGATAAATTGATGAACTTTACCTTAACCAAGTTGTAGACTGTAGACGGCTGTAGAAGTTAATCCTTTTCCATCCACCCTCAGGCCAGGAAAAGAAGTATGAAGTGAGGAAGAGGAGAGTCCTGATGGGGAAGTCAGTGCCTCACTACGCAGCAGTGGAGCCTCAGGGCAAGGGGTTGATGGTGGCCTCAGAGAAACCCTTTGTCCTCACACATATGGACGGTCATCCTGTGGAGCAGCCCGCTAGCGAACCCATGGAGGTGGAAACAGCAGGTGGGTCTAAAGTGAAAGTAGAAGATGGTTGCCCATAGTAAGAGCATCCACCTAGGTAGCAGATTAACCATTAGCAGCCAGCCTGCTGCAGGAAAATTATAACTGTCAATAGAAAGATAATCTCATATGCTGTCCACTTTGTCAAGTTGTCATGCTGAGATCATTTCCTGTTTAAACGTTCATTTTAAGTTGAGATAATTAAAGTTGGTTAAATTTGAGTAAAAAAATCCTAAGGTGCTCTATTTGGCCTCTTTGGATGCAATCTGTTAGTTCAGTCAGTTTGGAGGAATGAGTCTGACCCATCTTGATACAATTCATATTAGCATAAAGACATGGCATAGCACCTTCTTATTAGCTTAATAAAAGAAAACAAAATTCAGTTAATTTTTGAATTTATTTTATCTTAATCCCAGTGACCCCTTGCAGATCACAGGGTCATTGGGATCATTTCTCACTGCATAATTTTTCTTAAATCTCAGAATGACACAGGTCTCTTTTAATCCTCAGAGTAGATGGATGATGAATGAACATAAATCTGTTGAAATGAAGTGAAACACAAACATCACCTAGGCCCTGACAGACTTAGCCTCCCCTCATGAGAGATGTTATTGTGTCATCAAGCACAACTAACATTCAGTCCCTCTATTCATTACCTTTAAGAGTCCTGGGGTCGGACGCATAAACCCACTGGTTGGGTTGTCGTCATAGAAACAACAGAACATCCATTGCAAGCAGAATTTATTCCAGAGAGACTGTATTCTTTCTACAACATGGAGGCTGTGAATGTGTATATAGTCCGTATATCCAAAACATAGATTTCTCGATCCTGACTGACAAGTGTTAGTATAAGCGTTGTCTTAAAACCATCTGCATCGTGGGATATTATTCATTTTTGTTTAGTTCTCACTTAATGGGATGGAATGGCATTGTTTCTATAAAATCAGTGAAGCAACAAATTACTGGCTATATGGATGATAGATTTTAAAACAAGCAAACATAAAAGGTCAAATTTGTAAGATATTAGAAGATAAACTATATGTGTGTGTGTTTGTGTGTGGGGGGTAGCTTGATGATAGAGTGTGCTTCAGGAACTGACAAACTAGATGTTGTGGGTTTGAACCCACCATGGGGTGTCAGGAGGGGCATCCAACCTTAATCCCCCACACTCCATCTTAGTCTGTTTCCAACCGCATAATGTAGGGACTAATTTTTACCCCTAAAATTGGACTTCTCAGAGATAGACAGACAGACAGACAGACAGATAGATAGATAGATAGATGTGCGCTTGTGTAAATTTTCATCTCCTCTTAAAGTCCCCTTACTGCCTCATAATGAACTGCTGAATCCAAAATGGTTTACTTTGTCTCCTTCACATGCAGCCATGTCCTCATCCTAAAAGTTTGTGATCAAACTGAAATGAATGGATATATGGACTTCTTAGAGTAATTGCTTGAATATCTCTCAGAGTCGTGGGGTTTAGAGGATTGAAAATTCAAGAATGAAAAGCTTTTGTTAGTTAATCAAAGTTTCAGAACATTCTTCTTTTTGTAAATTCCATCACCAGCCTTAATAAGCAGATAATGGTTATCCATTTTAGTTTCCAGCTGAGAAAAAAAAATGGATGTGTTGATGATATGTAGACAAAATAACAGCAGCTTGGTGGACCAATCTTTTTTTCAGGACTCGGTTTGTCTTCTCCTGTAATGGAAGAGCATTCATTAGGTGCCAAGAGGACGCCAATATCGACAGGGATGTGTCAATGGAGGGCGAGGAGGGGGGTTTGAGTGAGGATGGACCTTTTTTTTTGGGAGAATGAAAATGGTAAATGGACTTGTTCTTATAAGCCATTTCTTTAGTCTAATGACCACTCAAAGCGCCTCGCATTTACTAAGCTACGCAGTGGGATACGAACCCACAATGCCTGACTCCCAGGCATGCGCTCTACCCACTGAGCCACCATGGCTCTAAAAGGGTGTTAATGAAGAGAACGGTATCTGTATTTCGTGTGTGTGTGTTTGTATGTACTCACTTTTGTCACATACACAGCCTTGATACGAGGCATTTTTTACCTTGTCTCTAAAGCTAAATTTGAATTTAGAATAGGAAAAGGAAGCTAAACCTCCCCCCAAAGATCAACTGGGCTAAACCCACAAAACCCCACTCCTAAATGCTTCTTTCAAAGTCCTATTTTCAAACTTCACTTTGTATTGTCCAAAATCAAACCTGAAGG
This sequence comes from Regalecus glesne, assembly GCA_900302585.1. NCBI lineage: Eukaryota > Metazoa > Chordata > Actinopteri > Lampriformes > Regalecidae > Regalecus > Regalecus glesne. Next base: position 3,569 of record OMLC01036808.1, read on the forward strand.
AGAATAGGAATGATAATTAACATTCATGCCCCAGTGATGTTCCTCTTTGGTCATCATGACAGTGGTCACATTAAAATTACACAAACCAATCAACACTACAGTATGGGGCGGCATGGGTCAGGAGGTAGAGTAGGTCATCTAGTTATTGCAAGGTCGCTGGTTCTATCCCCAGCTCTTTCAGAAAGCATGTTGAAGTGTCCTTGAGCAAGACACTGAATACCTAACTGCTCCCCAGGCCCTTCAGTTGCCCACTGCTCCCATACAATAGGATGAATTAAATGCAGAGGAGAAATTTCATTGTAAGAATACAATGACCAGATGAAGTGGCTTTTCTCTCCTTTCTTATTTGATGTATTTCAACTGTACACGTGCAGGATGAATTCTAGCAGCATGTTGCTTTAAACCAACAAGCTACAAAGAAGGAGCAGTGAAAGAAAGGTAAATCTTGCACATTTAGGTTTGAAGATAAAAAAAACAGTCTTGAATAAATAAAACCAATATATTTTGTCAAATGCCTTTGTCAGGGATACCACACACTCACCAATCAAATCCAAGCTTTTAGAGATTTAAGCCTTCCTCTATTTCACGCTTCACTGTTCTTGTGTCCAGACTGTGTGGGGACCTGAATTTTGAAAAACCACCCAGACCGATTCAAACATCTTGCTCTGTTCCAACAGCCTGCGCAAACTGAATGTAGAGCCATGTGCTCACTATTCTGTTCAGGTCAAATATTGGGCAGCGACATAGTGTATTTATTATCTGAGGCTCATCATTATCATTTTACCAAAGGCATACATTGAAATGGGAAATACTAAACTGGTATTAAGAAATGCATCAAAAATACAATCCCTTTGAATAATCTCCAGATGAACAGAGCCTTTTACCTTCCCTGCAGACCAGGCGAAGTTTCACAATGAATATATTCTGGAAATATCCATCACCTAATAAAAGAAGCAGCCTTTTTGTCTTGTGTATTAAAATGTAATTAGGAGTTACGTCTCGCCTCAAGCGAAAGGCTCGACACTGTCAATGAGTCAACAAAACCCTCCCTTGACAAATTTCTGGCAGAATGCAGAATGAGAGGTCACAATCAGTCCCCATCTTGCAGGGTGAACACAGATTGGATGGAGCTTGGGAGCTTAAGGTGGGATGCCCTTTCTGACACCCCGTAGCACGTTTGACCCCACTCCCTCTAGCTCATCAGTTTGCAAAGCACACACTATACCACTGAGCCACCAGAGCAGAATGAATGTACCTATTCGCAAATGTCAGTTTACCGACCTGCTATCGTTTGTTCTTGTTGGATTGAGGGAGACACCTAGCCTCCTGGCTGTAAATATTCCAATAGAGGAGGTAGTCAAAGGCCAATGCCTGGTATAATTGGGTTCATTAAAAAGGCAGGGCCTACAATCGCAAAACATGTCAGTGTGTGTGTGTAACTTTAATTCATCACGCTCTATGGCTGTGCTTTGGCCATTACCCTTTTAATGAATGACACAGAAATTTGCTGTTACAGGTTTGTGTTTGTGCTTGTTTGGCAATCAGTTTCAGGGAATTGCCTATTAGCTGGTGGAGGAAGGATGGATGAGGGGATGGGGTTCACAGTATACTAATTACAATATTTATTGCTACCTCAATGGTCCCTGATCAAGTATTCACATCTTACTTCTTCAGATTCTGAAATGGCTTTAATAATGCAGTGGTTCCGAAACTACTGCAGGAGAGTTGATTTAGTTACCTTCCTTAAGGCCTTTTAGAATACCAATAACGGAAAAAATATGGTATTCAATATTATTCCATCTTCCATTTAAGTGTTCTCTAGCAAGTAATAGTTTATTTATAGAGCACTTGTAAAAACACATGGTTATAAAGTACTTTACATGAATAGATAAAATTAATGGAATGCATATAAAACATGGCACAGGAGGAAATAGATCAAGGGGGCGCATAGCTCAGTGGGTAGAGCGGTCGTCTGGCAATCAGAAGGTTGCAGGATCGATCCCCGGTCCTGCATATAGCATGTCGAGGTGTCCTTGAGCAAGACACTCAACCCCTAACTGCTCCCCGCGTGCCATATGTTAGCAGGTCACTACTCCTATACAATAGGTTGGGTCAAAAATGCAGAAAAATCCAAATTTCCCCTTGCGGGACTGATAAGGGAATCATTATTATTATTAAGTTAAAAACCAACCACCACAAGGTCTATAAAAAGGCTTGCTGAAAAATATGAGTTTATAGAAGCCATTTGAAAAGGTCTAAAGATTCTGCGAATCTTATGGATTGGGGAATATTATTCTGGATATTTGGGGCTAAAACTGCACAGGTGTGGTCACCCTTTGTTGGTCATTTTGTTTTATTTTAGTAATGTTGCTGAGTAATTCACACCTTCCATTTCGTGTTTTATGCATGACTGTAACAGATGGGCCACTATAAAACAACACTCTTTTTATTTTCTGTTTTATTCTAGATCCCATTTACTTCTGGCAGCAGACAACGGAGGATATCACGGTAACTGTCCGTATGCCAGAGGGCATCACCAAAGACGAGGTCCAGTTCAGGTTGACAGTGGATAGTGTGAGCTTGGGAGTACAGGGCTTTCCCCCCTTGCTAAAGGGGAGTTTGCATGCTCCTGTGGACCCAGAGGCCAGCGCCTGGATCATCAAAGATGACAAAAGGTGAGTGGCTTATGGTCCTTGGTTGCATGTAAGACAGAGAAGTGACAGTAAATGTCACACCACAGCCAGGTCTCACTATCTTACATGATTACCACTGAATGATTTCTGTGACCTTAAGGCTATTAACATATCCGTGGATCTCTAAGTAGCATGAGTGAGTGTCTATTGAAACACCTCTTGTGTGCCTTCAACAGAACCCTTTATTACATAATGCAAGCCAATTGGTTGACCTTGATGATGCATATGCCATAGCAGGCCACCAGCTTTACCCTTATATAAAGGGCTGACACACCATCACTCCAAAAAATGACAGTTATCCATCATTCAATAAGGGAAATAGAAAAACCCACCTCTTCCTCGCTTTACACCAGCAATGAGGATGGTTTGGTAAGAGACTCACTCATGCTACTTAGAAAACCGGGGTTATGTAAATAACCTAATGTTCTCTTTCATAGCGTTTGTATTGTTTCTCACTACAGCTGTCCCCTGCTTCTATACAATAGGATGGGTAAAATGCAGAGTACAGTTTTCATTGTAAGAATACAATGACCAAAATGGAGACGCCCCAAAAAGCCCCCATGGTGATACCAAGCCTCTGGCAGAGTATGCCTGCATCCCCACTGGAGGTTGCAAGCCTCTACTAGAATAAGCAAGAGGAATAGCCCCCACTGTCCGCTGGGAAATCCACTGTTTTGAAACCAGATTTCCCTTGTGAGGTTTTTGCCCAAACATAAGCTTAACAGATTTTCTGGAATTTACTGTTCTGTCTGCAGAGCCTGGACAGGACACAGATTATCTAGTCGTTCCCATTCTGTAGAAGCAAACGGTGGAGTGTTGAAAGATTTCTCTTCTACTGGTATGCAAAAACTACTACCTCGGAGCTCCATATTCAGTATCCTTCTACCAGTATACCCAGCATCTCTCCTCCACACATGTCCAAACCATCCCAGTCTCGTCTCTTTTTTGTCCCCAAACTGTCCAACCTGAGCTGGCCCTCTACTATACTCATTACTAATCTTGTCCTGGGTTACTCCATATGAAAATCTTAACATCTACAATTCTGTCACCTCCAGCTTCACCTCCTGTCTTTTGTCAGTGCTACTGTCTCCACACTGTAGAACATCGCAGGTCTCACCACCATCTTGTAAACCTTCCCTTTTATTCTTGCTGGTACCCTTCTGTTACAAATCACTCCTGACACTCTTCTCCATCCATTCCATCCTGCCTGCACTCTCTTCTTGACCTCTCTTCTGTACCTCAATTACTTTAGACAGTTGACCCCAAGTCTTTAAACACATTCACCTTCGTCACCTCTGCTCCTTACATCCTCAACAATCCTGTCCTCCCTCTCATTCATGCATATGTATTCCATCTTGCTACTCTCACAACAGATCACAATATCATCCACACACATCATGTCCATCACCATTGCTGATCTCTGTAGCCCCACCTTGAACCCATCCATCATTCCTACTGCAGACCTCACCACTGTCACACTGCCCTCATACATATTCATGAACCTCACTCACATATATCTCTTCCAGTCCTGACTACCTGGTACAACACCATAACTTCTCTCTTGGCACCCTGTCATATGCTTCCTCTATATCTCAAAGACACAATTTAAGTCCTTCTGAGCTTCTCTATACCTCTCTTTTCATATTCTTAAAGCAAGCATCGCATCTGTAGTTCTCTTTAATGGCATGAAACCATACAGCTGCCCATAAATCACCACTTCTCCTCTTAGTGCCTTTATGCATGCTCAGTAATCCAGGTGAGGAAATCATAAAGTGACATCACTTCACCTACAAGTGACTTCACTTGTAACTCACTTGTATGAGTGATGAAACATTTGTCTCGATCAACGGTGTATCCAGATGAACACACTCATTATTTCACGCTTTCCTCTTAACCTAAGTTCCACTTCCTTTCCCATATGTTCATGCTTTGGCTGCTCAACATTACAGCTCTAGTTATTACAGCTCCGCACACTTCTTCACCCCTCAGGCATAGTCTCACTTTCAATGATTGAATTAAGCTAGATAACAACTCCACTCCCATCTCTCTTAATTACCTCGATGTCTCTACAGGTATGTCATCTGGGCCAACCCCCTTTCCACTCTTCATCCTCTTCATAGCTGCCCTCAATTCAGGCTTGCTAATCCACCGGACTTCTTGATTCCCTATTCCCACATCATCCAACCTTCTCTTTCTCGTTGTCTTCATTCATCAGCCCTTCAAAATACTTTCCATCCACTTTCCATTTCCATTTCTGGCCTTCATCACCTTAACTCACTGCACATCTGTCTCAGCTTGCTCCCTCTGTCTAGCCAATCAGGACAAGTCCTTTTCTTCTTCCATAATATCCAGCCTCTCATACAACTTGTCATACACCTTTACCTTTGCCCTCTCTCTCTTCACCTTAGACCACACCCGGCACGCAATGGGCAACGCGAAACGAAACGAGTGTTATTACTTTCACCCTGGGGAGCTGTTTCCTGATACAATCTTCTTTCAGTTGACTTTCATTGTTGGAGAACTGATCCTTGAAACCAAACTTCTCTCATAACTTTAAGATCTTAAAATGACCCCTAAAAAAGGATTTCTTACACACTTTGGAAGGAGATGTCACCTAAAAGATCATGTGTTCATCCACATGGAAAGAGATGTTTAGAAGAGCTCAGTCATTTCTAAGTCCAAGGTCTTTCACAGGACCTCAGCAATATCAGCAGCATCAGTTTACATCCTAATGTACACTAAAACTTTTAGTTATATGGGGCCACTCTGGCTTAATGCCAGCCTTATGATGGCTGACAAGCATGATCCAACCTTGAACTGAAAACAGAGCTTTTAATCCATTCACATTTCACTCACATATGCATTTACCCTCATTGGAAGGAAGACCTTTTCTTGATGCTTGTGCTCTCCATCTCTCCACTTACTGCTCTTTTCAGACTAATCCAGTGATGCTCCATTCACAGTGAAAACATGTCATTGCGCCTTTTTTCACAATCTCTAATCCATTTTGATAAAGTGAAAAGCTTCTACCTGTGTGTGTGTGTGTGTGTGTGTGCGCGCGTGTGCGCGCGCACACTTGTGTGCACGTGTCCCTATGTCAGAGACTGAATGAAAGGCTGAGAGAGGATGTTGTGTACATGTGTGTCTGTCCCTCTGCTTGTTTTTTTTCTTTGCATTTGTGTTACACTGTGTGTGCGGGTAGATGTGTGCAGCTGAGTTTTCATCAACCTGTGTGCACATCACATGACTAAAAGGAACTAATAGCTAACTTTGGACCATGCAAGAACCGGGTACTCCACAGACATGTGTAAAACTCAGTATGGCTGATGGGTGAGGTAGTAATAGTACCCCACCAGCTTGTTATATTCTCGCTTTTTCCTGTAATAATGGATTACATTTTTACAAGTGCTTTATTGAGACACCCAAAGCACTTCACATTGATGGAAGGTAATTCACTTCAACCAGAAATAATGTATAGCACCCTCTTGGGCGATACATGGCAGCCAGTTTGTACCTGAATGCCCACCATACGTCAGCTTGGGGTGGAGAGGGAGTATTCATTGAGCTAATTACACAGGGAATGATTAGGTTTCCAGATGGAGAGAGACTGATTAGGAATTTTACCAGGACACCAAGGGACCCCCTTATCTTTGCGATAAGTGCCATGGGATCTTTAATGACCACAGTGAGTTAGGACCTTGCTTTAATATCTCATCCGAAGGACGGCATCTCCTACAGCACAGTGTACCCGTCACTCCAATGGGACAAACCCCCCATTAGGACCAGAAGGAGGACTGCTCCCTACTGGCCCACCGACTTTACTTCCGGCAGTAACTCAGTTTTCCTGGGAGGTCTCCCATCCAAGTACTAGCCACGCCCATATTCAGGTCAATTTTATTTGTAATCCTTTCCCACAAATTTCAAATTTGCCTCAGTGAGCTTTACAATAACACAACATCATGTACTTAGATCATCGCATTGGATAAGGGACAAGTCTCTTCAAACCTTTAACAGAGGAAAAAGTAGGGAGAAACCTTAGGGAGAGCAACAAACGAATGAGCTCTCTCCCAAGACAGATAGACATGCAATTATTATTGTGTACACAGAATGAAATACAATGTACAGATTACAACACTTGAGAGAGGATAACAGAATTATATTAGAATTACAAGATATATGAGGAATATTATTAACTCTGAACTGTAATAGCTCATGATCAGAGTCCATGCTACAGGAACTAATGGCCCAGAGGGTCCTGGTTTAAACCCACCGTGGGGCATCAGGACGGGCCTCTAAGATTTAATCCTCCACGACTGCCCTGAGATGGAATGGTGACCTGTCTTGGATGTTTCCTTGCCTTTTGCTGAATGAGCACTGGGATAGCCACCAGCATGACCCCGCAACCCATTTAGGATTTTACAAGTCAGCAGAGGCACCATGAAGCCTCATCTAACATGGGTAGGAAACTAAGGAAGGGAGGCAAGAATTGGTGTAATATGGTCACATTTTCTAGTTTTAGCTAGTATTCTGGCTGCAGCATTTTGAACCATCAGAGGCATTTTAGTGCGAGCACATGGCAGACCTAAGAACACAAGATTACCGTAATCAAGTCCGGATGACCAAATACATGCATTAGAGATCAAAACGGTTCCAACGGGTCATCTGGACACAGATTTGAAAAAAAGGGGTACATTTCAACATTCATCTGAATGTCATCTTCAGCTCCGGGTCCAGTATGTGACCCACCCAACTCCCTTTTAAAGGGACAGCGATGTAAATTGGGGTGCCCACACAGTTTGGGGAAAAACAATGCCAACACGAATGAAAAGAAAAAGATCTGTTCAAGATCAATTATCTGGGTAGTCAACAAATAGTTGTGCCAGATCATCTTGGACCCAGGTTTAAAAAACAGGAGTACATGCATTCGTCTGTGATGCCCATTGTTAGTCTCTGTATCAGCCG
>OMLC01036812.1:0-12472 GCA_900302585.1 Regalecus glesne
TGTGGCTCTGGTGCTGTGCTGGCAGAGCAGCTGATATGTACCCAGGCAGATGAAAGAACATGGTCTGACTGAGCCGGCATGGCTGAGGGGAGGAGTCAGTATAAAAGCAGGAGAACCTGTCAGACGCTTGTGGTGCAGACATCACCTGCAGTAACAGATGGGGAGGCAGAGGCAGGGCCGCGCGCGGTGGCTTGAGTGATCACATGTTACGCAACATGCTCCCGTTTCCTCTCCTGATCTGTCCGACGGGACTGGCTCCCCCCGTCACACAGGCACTCTGTGGCCTCCTCTGTGGCCTCCTCTGTGGGCTCCTCTGTGGCCTCCTCTGTGGGCTGCCTCGGAGTCCCTGTAATTGGGCACTGAAGGCAACTCTACTGGGTACCTGCCAGTGGGGCTGTGGATGGCACTGCTAGCTAACGAGGAGGAGGAGTGGCGAGTTGTGATGGCCACATGACCAAGGCCAGTGGAACTTGATCTCTACATTCACCCCATCCTGCATGGGAGCAGAGAGCAGCCTCCACACAGTGCAGTTAGAGGGTTCTGTGTCTTGCTCAAGGACACCTCGACACACTTTCTGCAGGACTGGGAATCAAACCACCACTCTTTGGTTGCTAAGCAACCAAACTTCCTCCTAAGCTCAATGCAAACATTCCCCAATCCTCTGTGAATGGTGATCATATCCACTGAATGTGCAGTTGATCACCCAACTCTCATATGAACCCAGCCTATTGTTGTGTGGTATCAACGTGTGTGGTACTGTTTATAAGGAGGGGAATGTTTGTATTCAGCTCAGACTGAAGAAGTCACCTGGTGAGTGATGAAACGTTTCCAAATAAACTTCTGATCCAGTTGAACTGATTCACCTCTTTTTTGTGATTAAAATTGCTTAATTACTTTTGTTTTTTTCACAAAGGATGAATGTTTCAAATGTTGTTGCAAGTTTATTAGGACCTACCGCAGTGACAAGAAAAATCAAACATGGTAAATAATTTTTTTTAAATCTATTTCCTTTGAAAAAAAAAGCATATAATCAAAATTACTACATGTAAAAAAGAGATCATTTACATATCACAAGCTGATGGTAACTCCGACCAGCTCTTTCAACACGCTCCAATGAAGCCAAAAACAGACAGCATCCTAGTGTACTGAAAACAAGAATTCACAGGCACACAAAAATAGCTCCACTAACAGGGCTATAATAAGACTACTTACTGATCACCTTCACACAAGTCAACAGGAAACTGTCAACAACTTGCTTCAAAGAGATACAACAAATGACAAGATATTCATCCTCCAGCTTCTTATTTCAAAATCTAATGGGATGCAGATCCCCCAAGGGGCGAGGTATAATAAAATTTACCGTTTCAACATGGAACAAACCAAACCTCAAGGTAGATGTAATGTCTATTGTAGTTAGGTCCCATCACCCTTTACATTACCCGTCAATATCTTGACAGTTGTGTAATTTAACACTTCTGGATTCAACAAATTCAGAAAACTCTACTATTTTGCCATGTGATTAAATCTTGATAACTGTGGTTGAGGATTTTGTAACTTCAATTTAGGAGACCGATTGTCATGGAAAAAAGTCCCTAAATCAGCGCCTTACAAAAGTAAGGTAATAATTAACTGTAGAATCAATTGAATAGTGACAGAGGTGTGCTGAATAAAATGCAAACTACCTGAAATTAATCTTCACAAATATTTATCAAATATCCTGTCTGTCTTGATGGTGGCAGTAGTTCCAGTAATGGTTGCCTAAATGTGATTTGGGTCTACGCCTCACATTGAAAGTAATGCAAGGGCTTGGCATTGACAAACCTATTTTTGTTTGTCTGACAGCAATGAGAGACTTACCTTTTAATCCTTTTAAGGATAAAAATCTGCATACAAGTGTGGGTATGTGAATGTGATACAGTCCAATGCTTGATGTCCCTATTAAGACAATTGCTTTGCACACAAATATCCAGCTGAAAGTCAGAAGCCAGTAAAGTCTCCCTCGAAATGACTGTAAAACCTTTAAACACAGACACACAAAGGCATGCACTAATGCACTACATTAGTAAAAACAAAGACACATACACGCACACACACACTGCTAACATTTTCCAGGGGGAGACTCCCAGTTTGATGGCAATGCACATATCCGCAAAGAATTCCTCTTCTTAGCTATATTGGACCACTGCTGCATCATTGCTCTATGAATGAAAATAATTCTATAAAAACAGATTTTCCTCACCTCTTTTGTCTATCAGGAGACTGCAAAAAAGGGTCGTCTAGTTTACTGGAAGACCCAAATTATGTACCACAAAAATAAAACAAAAAATGGTAGTGTTGTCCCCAGTTGCAAGAGAATGGATAATGGTGTTTTTCATGTAAGGTATATACATGCTGGAGGATCTCTGGGATCAATTTTGCTGTAATAGCTGATGTGTCTGTAGCATAAAGGCATGTGTCAACAGTAATACTTTTACAGTAATTGGTTCAGTATCAGTCTAGTATTTGACTAGATGGCATATGATCAAAGTTTTGCTTATTGAAAAGAGAAAAAATTAAAAAGCTTCCTCATTAAAAGATAGTTGCTAATTAATATCTAGCCATAAAAAGCCATAAACATGGTTTCTGCTGCTTATGTAGTGTGAAGTTTCGTCACAAACACATATGAAACACACTCACAGAGACAGCCATGGACACGGACCTCTCCTCTATTCACTTACCACTTCCAGGTCTCCTTCAGCAGGTTGTTTGGAGTGGTCTGCATTGTTCTCTCCTCTAACGCCATCGTGCTGATTGTTGGCCTCCTTCTCCTTTTGCTCAAAGTACTGGAGAAAAGAGGGCTTGGCCGGCTGCATTGTCTCATCTCTCCCTGAACACAAAGTTGGAATTCCCAGGTTAGTGCAAGATGTACAACAGAGCAGATATAAATATCCCCTGAAAAACAAAATAATAAATCTCCTATCAGTATATTAAAGAAATCCTTCAAGCATTGGCATTTAGAGTAGATGTAGACACATGCTGTAAATCTTTGCAAAGTTAAACTTGTGGATAGGAAACAAACATTCAGAGCATTTAACTCAAAACCCAGGGTAGTTTTGCCTTTTAGTTACCAAAAAAATACAAATAAAGGAGGGAAGGAAGAAAAGACAATTTATTTGGTCATTTTATTCTTCCAATGAAATGTGTCCTCTGCATTTAAACCATCTTATTGTATAGGAGCTGTGGACAAAGCCCAAAGAACATACACAAAAGACATTGTGTTTTCTCAAACAGGCACTTAAAAAACTAGAAATCAATTTGCTTTAATATAGCATTAGATAGAATAGATTTTTATTTGCCACCCAACCAAAGCCGATGGATTTTTTTCTCTGCATTTAACCCATCCCATTGTACAGGAGTAGTGAGCACAGCCATAGTACAGCCCTTGGGGCACAGTTAAAGGTACAGCATCTTGCTCAATGACAACTTGGCATGCTTTCATCAGGGGCTGGTGAGCTCCAATTAATAGACCAACCTATGTCCAGTGCTATGCTGCCCAGATATGATATACTATATTTTTAGGATATATATGATGTTAAGGTGGGAAGAGAAGGCCAGAAATATTAAGGAATATTTTAACTACAGGAGCATACCACAATGTTCTCGATTCAGGCCAGCTGGGTCAGCACAAATCTCCCCAAATGGAGTGTCCCTGAACAATATACTGAACCCCTGCCAACAACAAGAGTCCTGTTCTGAAAATCACCTTGCATTCTGAGCACATGAAGAAAGTGTCGACTTTTTTTAAAGAAAAAAAATCTGAAGCGGTTTCTTCCAGGCTTACAGCAAGTATATCATTGTGACTGTTCAAAAAATGAATAGGTGCGTTGGAATATAAAGAATATATACCAAAAGCATAGAGATCCATGCAACACAGTCAGATTTGCACCAAAGTCCTCATGACTATAACTGTATATTAGTTTGCCCATCCTTAGAGCCATCCTTAATGCTTGAACTCACTTATATTAAGTCAGCCTTTATTCAAAGGTAACCTTTACCCTCAGTAACAGTATTTTTGTTCCTTCCAGCAGCAAATCTTTGTACGTCGCTTTGGATAAAAGCGTCTGCTAAATGACTGTATTGTATTGTATTGTATTGTACTATTAAGACTCTAGGGACCAATGTATCAAACAAAGTCAATTCTTCTACAAAAGAATGCGTACAAAGAAAACGGGAAAACTCCCTATGTAAAGTTTTTATGAACAGTGTGTGCCTGACATGCTATCTTTAAGACCCCATTTCATTTTGTTCTTAATTTCAATTAACTGGTTACTATAGGCATCATTCATTCATGGCCCAAATTCACACTTTTATTCCAGGATTAATAGGCCGAGGCAAGATCATTGGCCTAATTTATGGATATATAATTTACTCCCATTGTAGACTGATTAAACAGTCATTTGTTAAGCATGCACTTTCTCTCTTTGCCTTTCTGCCGCAGTCATTATATCACACCGACTAAAAGTAGAGCGTAGGTATGATTTCTAAATTGCAAAGAGGAACAAAGGTTTGTTTTCTCCCCCCATAAATCAAAAACTTTGTGTATAAATAGCTGTATACTTGTTTGGGAAGCCATTTTTATTTGCACATGCTATTGTACACTTGACCACAGGAGTGATGTTTTTGCATCCAGAATGACCTAATCTTCCTAAACAAAAAAAAAGCTGAAAAAAGATAATTTAAACAAATTTTCAATATATTATTTGCCTTTAAAGCTATTTTCACTAAAAAAAGATTCCCTAATCAGTCACGTATAAAATTACATGTCACATCTTTTCCATGTGTTTTTAATAATAATAATGATTCCCTTATCAGTCCCACAAGGGGAAATTTGGATTTCTCTGCATTTTTGACTCACCCTATTGTATAGGAGCAGTGAGCTGCCAACATTTGGCCCTCGGGGAGCAGTTAGGGGTTGAGTCTCTTGCTCAAGGACACTTCGACATACTATATGCAGGACCTGGGATCAATCCTGCACCCTTCCGATTGCCAGAAGACTGCTCTACACACTGAGCTATGCCGCCCCTAAAAAAGAGGGGAGAGCACGAACGCAGTCCCCCACTACCGAAATTGTGCAGTCGAGATTCACACGTTTGGGGAATTCGCAGGGGTCAGCAGGACCGGAGTGCAATAGTTGAGTCTCACCCTGGGTGAACCACGTCACAATTAGTCCTCATGTTGTGTGGGTGGACACAGATTTAGATGGGGAATGAGGGTTTAGGACTGGATGGTCTTGCTGATGCCTTGTGATGGGATTGAACCTGTGACCTCTTTTTGTCATTTCTCAAAATGCACGTAATGTGTTTTATATAATTCCAATGATTATATATTGAATAAAAAACAACAACAACAGATAGCGGCTTTTACGTGGTCACAGTGGCAAGTCTTTCCCAGAATTGTGTGATCTTTCATATGAGAATTTTCCCAATTAAAATAACTATTTTGAAGAGAGGCTAAAAGTTTTCATAAATGTCCTGCCTGCACCAAGTGTTAGAAATGTAATTTTGCAAATAGCTATATGTAGCACTCTGTTGTTTGTGTTTCACTATATTTGGATAGTAATTAAATGCAAACGCTGGCAGATTTTGAATTAAAAAAAACAATAAATAAATTTCATGAGATTATTCCACAACTTTGCGACAGAAAGAGGAAAAAGAACAATAAATAGAATATTCAAGATCCATAAAATGAAAAAGGACAATCAAAATTAATTAGAATAGCTTTACTAAGGAAAAAAATCCCTGGGGTGGGGGGCGATTTCAAGATTCAAGATGGTCAATGTCAATCTGGTTCTTAGTTGATGTTGTGTCGGAGTCTTATGATGGCACTAGGATTGTTATCTAGCTTCTAGTGTTGCTCCAGCATCCTTTGTACCTTGACTCTATGCACTTGTACGTCGCTCTGGATAAGAGCGTCTGCTAAATGCCTGTAATGTAATGTATTGTACAACTACAGTCATGTGAAATTCTTTGGCTAGGTGACTCCGTTACAGAAACAGGAAGTAAAGATAAAATAATTTCAAATTAAAAAGTACAATAAAAGGTCTGTGTCTGTGCATAAATACACATGCATATAAAGGAATATGTATATCGAAATAAGGTACAAAATAAGTAAAGGTAAGAGTAGAAATCAATCAATCAAGTATAAAATACCACAATGGGTGCAGATATGATGATATGATCAGCGGTTAAAAATACAACACGCGTGGTAATCAGATATTTCAAATATGGTAAGGTCACTCTTGTGTTTGCGTGTGCTATTTATTTAGAAATCTTATGGCTTGAGGAAAGAAGTAGTTTCTCAGTCTGCTGGTGCCTATTTTAACAGTCCTGTATCTCCTCCTTGAGGGCAGTAGGGGGTTTGATGGTATGGTCCAGTACCTCAGCTGAGCTCGTTCTTGGTGAGGCAGTTCCTGATAATTTTTGACTGATACTAAGTATTGAACAGACATAAGAAGAACCATGCAAGAACCATGGGGGAGTATGTGTTTCTTTTTGTATCAAGCAAGTACTCATCTGCACCACCAATTCTACCCAAGTCAGCCATTAGGGGCGGCATAGCTCAGTGAGTAGAGTGGTTGTCTGGTAATTGCAAGGTTACATGTTCGATCCCTGGTCCTACAGACCACCCGTCAAGATGGCCTTGAGCATGACATTGAACCCCTAACTGCTCTGTGAGCACCATATGTTGGCAGCTCACTTCTCCTATACAATAGGATGGGTTAAATGCAGATAAATCCAAATTTCCCCTTGTGAGACTGATAAGGGAATCCATTTATTTATTTTTTATCTATTTATTGAGCAGAACCAACCAGCTATTTTTAAGCGTTCATTTCGTTCCATATTTGATCCATGGCTTTAATAAACTATTGGGATAAAGGCCGTAGTGCCATCTGGAAACAGATCCCCTGTGGAGAACAATCTTAGTTAACTCAAATAAGACCATGCAAACTGTCCACGGTATCCTTATCAGTGATGAGCCCCGTAAAACTCTAATGCTCATGCACCGCAAATTATATCTACCCTCTGTTCTTCTTAGACCTTATCGTGTTGGACTCAAGTAATCACCGAACCAGTGTCTGAAGTGAACTTGATTCTCACTTAAATTTGCCATTAAGGTCCTCAGTAATTCTCACTATAGGATGCACCATTCCCATTTACTCAGTGTATCTCTGTGGATCGGTATAAAACATTGACTGCTGATGAATCTACTGTACACCTGAGCATGTGGAGCACATCACAGAAGAGTTATCCAAAATGGAATGAGGACGAGCTGGGAGTGGGGGGGTTGAATCTCAGACCTAATCACGATGACTTCTGGGTATTGTAGGAACAGCTGACGAGTAAAAACTTGAGTGCAAATAGAAAAATGGCCTTTTTACAGCCAATATTGGTTAATAGATTTTCTTCATCCATAAATTCAGATAATATTCAAGATTGAGATAACATATACATAACAATAATGATTTGTTAATTTTTTTCCTTTCAATGTATTAAACAGGTTGAAAGTAAAAATCATTTCTGAAACCAGTTTTGCCTGAATCATAACTGTTTAGAGTAAGCTATTTGAAAATGATTAAATTGATATTAAACTTGCAGTGCAGAAGTTTTATGTCCCCTTTCTGGCACTGACAGTAATTACTTCTCTTCTTTTAGTGCTCACCAGCAATTTTGTCCTTGATGTCAATTGTTTTTCTTTTCTTAAATCCTTCAACCGAACACGAGTGTTTCTTTTTTTTCTCTGGAATATCAGAAACTTTTCTTGGATGCTATTTAGGTTTTTCCTCCATAGCATCTAACCCCAGAAGCTTTCTGCCAGAAAGCCCCGCAGGCAAGCCAATTAGGGATGTTCAAATGCTCTCATCACATGGAAGTTCAGCAGGGCTAAAGCAATGACTACTGGTTGATGTGATAAGTATCACTATGAATCCCATCAGATGCTACTTTCTCATAGTGTGAGAAAGCAGCATGGGAATGTCTTAATATACACTAGATTTAAAACTCTGATGTATGGTGAAATACAGAGAGACTTAAATGGTAGCGATAGACTCAACTATCATTATGTAAACTTGTTTGTCAAGAGCTTGAATATTACAGGCATTTATTTTAATGAAAAAGTCATGCATTCTGGCTTTAAACAAATGCAGAAATGTAAGTGTCATAGTGAAATGGACAAACTGGACAAAGAAACGGACATCAGATGGAAGCATCTGTCTCTCCTAAGGCAAATATAAGCCTTCAACTCAAAATGACAAAACTGTCAAAGGGAAGTAGGAGATTGAGTATTATGCTGTAGAGTTGGATAAAAATGTCCTTTCTAACTAGATGTTGGGTTAAGAAAGGGGATATTTGAAGGAGAGAGAGGAGGGATCGAGACATACTGACCAAGTGAGATAAAGAGAGTGGTGGAAGAGTATGTGCAAAGTAGCTAGTAGGAGGAGTTGGAATGTGTTCTCCCAAAACTTCTCCTGAAAATTGTGTGGAGGTTTCTGTTGTGTGGATATGGTGAATATGTGTGTAGTTTGTGTACCACTTGGGACTCAAGCTTTCATTCAATGGTGAGTGCATGTTGGGGAAGAGGTGGACCTGTGAGTATGCCACAGCTAAGGGTGCCTATCTCTAAAGCATGTACCAAAGATTTATAAAAAACATATAAATAATTCACTTTGCCTTGCTGGAGTAAAAACACACTGATATAAACACTATGGAAACCGATGGTGAGTTGAATGTCAGTGTGTGTATGTGTGCATTTGGAGGGGAGGCTGGAAAACTGGTAGCCTCGGTGAGGATGGAACTCCCTGACAGTCTAAGTGGCTTCCACTACCCACTGAGCTAAACAGGGATGGCAGAACCTCACCCGTGGCAGTTTACAAGGAGAGCACACACATTTTAATCTAATTACAGCCAAGGTCAAATTAAGATGTACAAAACTAACTATAGTATAAAGATCAAAATTAATATTTAAAAAAATAATTCCAAAAACCTTTAAACTCAGCACACCCTGCAACCATATAAATTTTTGTTTTAATTATGGCTACTGCTAATACAATGATAAGTATATAAATTATTTCAGTTTGAAATTATTGCAAATTTAACACGGAGGAAGGTGCAAGCTAAATGTAGAAGTGGAACTGCTGACTTCAATAACTGTTCAAAGAGCCTAACACATTGTGATGTGACACAGATAAAGTTCTCAATCTGAATAATTTATCAACATAATGGTTCTCTCTAAATCCATTTAAGGCAATAAAGATTAAATCTGGATTGCAACCTTTTAGTCTGTGTTGTTGTGTGTGTTTATAGGGGAGGAAGATAAATGCAGAAATGTACTGACAGTGTGAGAAATGGAAACATTGTGGACAACACTGAGGGTCTAACTGCTACATCCCTTTGAATCTTCAATGTGTGTTTGTGTATTCCTGTGTGTACATTTGTGATGTGTAATTTTGTTCTACAAAGAGAGAATGTAATAAGTGCCTCTGATTAAGATATGAAATAGTCTTAATTTTTGACAATGACAGATGAATATGATGTGAAAGAGATAAATATGTTGAGATATTATGTCAGAGACAGCAAGACTAATGCCTCTACCATAGTGTGTGTGCTTGTGTGTGTCTATGTGTGTGTGTGTGTGTGTGTGTGTGTCTAAAAGAGGATGTTGCCTTATTAGTATAAATTAAAAGGCTTTAGATTGTCTAGCAAGTATCAATCTCCTGTCTTAGGGTCCCTCCAAGGACTGGACCAGCAGCTGCTTAAGCGTGTGCATGCACACACACGCACGCACGCACGCACGCACGCACGCACCCACACACACTTAATAAGGCAAACAAAAAAATCCTAAAAATATGCAATAAAAATGGGCTCAAAAGGACACTAACAAATCCAGTCCAACAAATTAAATAAATACATAATCTGAGCTGAGGGAAACTGGATCGCTAATGTAATTACAAAGTCTAAGTGTTAATGTGGTTTTAACGGCTGCAGAACAGATCTATACTAACACAATATCAACACATTAGGCCAGAGACTGTGTGTGTGTGTGTTTGTGCATGTGTGTGCATGTATGACTAAGCTAGATACAGTGGGGAAAATAAGTATCTCATCCCCTGCGGATTTTGTAAATTTGCCCTCTCACAAATAAATGAACGGTCTATATTTTTCATGACAGGTTCATCTTAACAGTGAGAGACAGAATATAACAAAAATTCCCATAAAATCACAGTATATTAATTTTAAACATTTATTTGTATATTATTGAGGAAAATAAGTATTCCACCCCCTAGCAACACATGACTCAGTACTTGGAGAAACCCTTTTTGGCAAGCACTGGGGTCAAACATTTTCTGTAGTTGGCCACTAAGTTTGCACAGATCCCAGGAGGAATTTTGGCCCAATCCTCTTTGCAGATCTTCTCCAAATCCTTGAGGTTGGTAGGTTGTTGCTGGACAATTAGAGGCTTCAGCTCCCTCCACAGATTCTCTGTGGGATTGAGGTCTGGAGACTGACTAGACCACTCCATGACCTTAATATGCTTCTTCTTGAGCCACTCCTTCATTATCTTTGCTGTACATTTTAGGCTATTGTCATGCTAGAACATCCATCCACGAACCCTTTTAGTGTCCTGGCTGAGAGAAGGAGGTTTTCACCCATGATTTCCCCGGCATATGACCCTATTCATCCTCCCCTCAATCCAGTGGAATTGTCTTTGTCCTCTTAGCAGAGAAACAGCCCCAAAGGATCATGTTTCCACCACCATGCTTGATGGTAGGGATGGTGTTATTGGGATCCAAGTCACCTTTTCTCTTCCTCCAAACAGAGCAAGTTGAGTTGATGCCAAAACGTTTGATTTTATTCTCATCTGACCACAGCACTTTCTCCCAAGCCTCCTCTGAATCATCCAGGTGCCCTTTGGCAAACTTCAGACAGGCCTGGACATGTGCCTTCTGGAGCACCTTGTAGGCACTACAGGATTTCAATCCATTATAGCGTAGTGTGTTACCAATGGTCATCTTGGTGACTGTGGTCCCAGCTGCCTTGAGATCATCAAAAAGCTCATGCCATGTAGTTCTGGGTTGTTCCATCACCGTTCTCGTGATCAGGTTCACTCCACCAGGTGAGATCTTGTGTGGAGCCCCAGACTGAGGGAGATTGATGGTCTATTGTTTTTTCTTCCATTTTCAAATCATCACACCAACATTTGACTCCTTCTCACCAAGCTGCTTGCCAATGGTCTTGTAGCCCATTCCAGTCTTGTGCAGGGCTACAATGTTGTCCCTGATGTCCTTAGACAATTCTTTGGTCTTGCCCATTGTGGAAAGGTTGGAATCTGATGAATTGATTGATTCTATGGACAGGTGCCTTCTATACAGGTAAGGAGTACTTAATTAGGAGTACTAATTAAGTAAGATGACTAATCAGTGTGCCTCCTGGTCACATAACGGGTCTGTGGGAGCCAGAATTCTTACTCATTTGTGGGGGTGGAATACTTATTTTCCTCAATAAAACACAAATAAATTTAGTTTAAATAAAAGGTTTTTTTTCAAATTCTGTCTCTGTTAAGATGAACCTACCATGAAAACTATAGACCATTTATTTCTTTGTATGGGGGCTAAGTCACAAAATCAACAGGGGGTGAAATACTTTCCCCCCCACTGTATATATATTTCCAATATAAGGGGGGGCTTTTTGTGTTTAAGTTAGTGGCATGTGACTGTGTGGCTGTGTTTATATGTAAGCATTTTCAAATATATGTGTGGAAGTTATTCAGTTTTTTGTGCAATCAAAGTGAGTCTTTCTTTGTTTAGGTTACTGTAACGTGTGTGTGTGTGAGCGAGCATGTGAGTGAATGTGAGAAGCAACCACAATTTTCTGTGTGTATCTATAGATTTCAAGTTAGATGATGCCATGCTAATGCATTAGCTCTCATGAGTATTCACATACTGTGAATACTCATGAGAGGCATGTGTTATCTACTTGACAGTTTTAATCAGAAAGAGGTGTATTTGGAAACAAGGACTTAAGACTGTTGCCCTGCTCATTACTGTGTGGTTTTACTCCCATTAAAACACGCTGTCCATCCTAGCTGAACACTGAGAGGGATTACCAACCATAATGGCAGGGCGTGTAATTATCACCAAAAAAAGATGAAAGTTTTCCCTGTGTCTGCTGGTGTTGTGATCATCTGTTAGCCATAAAGCGTTTCTGCTACTCGCAAACAAAGTGCTGGTTTCTACCGAGGGCTTCCCGTGGCTGAGATGTGTTGAAATTAAGCTCATTGGATGTGGGTGTTGTTGCTTGGTAACGATCATCAACTTTAGTTGATGATCGTTACCAACAATAGGTTTTCAAATTTAAAAGATGGTCAAATTCAGCAAAGTGGTGGAGTAAAACCAGAGTGATCAACACATGCACTCACAACAAAGTCAATCTGTTGAACC
>OMLC01036814.1:0-13823 GCA_900302585.1 Regalecus glesne
TTGGTACACCTGTTCTAACGTATCCTAGATAAGAGAAATTCTAGATCTGATTATCAGTCACCTCCCACCATGAAGTTCTTTGGTATTCATTTCAACTTTCACTGACTCTACCTCCTATTTTGACGGTTAGATCATGAGCCACCATGCAGTTCCTGGCTGCCAGGTCTCGATGTACGAACTTCTTGGCATTGAGATAGGCCATGCCGTCAGCAATCTCTGCTGCCATCTGGATCATCTCCCTTAGTGTAGGCGGTGGGCGCCCTGGGTTGTTCTGAGAACACAAGACAGAAGACGTGTCTTTACATTTTCAACTCATGATCTGCCCACGTTGAAGGTTAACGTAGGATGAAGGACCCTCAAAAGAACTTAAAGCTGCATCAGTTCCCCATCTGATAGGAGAATAGTTTTTTTAAAGAAAACTTTTTGAGCCTTTGACTGAATAACACACTTAGACAGAGCAACAGTTGATGTAGCTCAAATTCTAAATAGCAAAAATTACAAGCAGCTAATAGGAAGGAGTGCAGACAGCAGGACCATATAAAATATAGATGTCTGTGATGTAAGAAGGAAGACTACAGCAGAGTGAAAAATCTGATTCATCCATATATCACATTCTCTCAGTGAGTTAACATAACGATGAGCAATTGTCCATCCGCATGGACCAATCTGTACACATATTTTCATTCTACCGTACACCAAACCAGCTCATTTCACTAAAAACCACAAACAAGCCAGATGAAAACATATGCATTGTCAACTCAAAAAGAATGAAATTAGAACGGAAATAGAGATGCTGAATAGGAGCCTCCTGAAGCAAAAATAGAGAAATACATAGAAAAGCCTGATCCTCCGGAAGAAAAAGAGTTTGTTCTAGCCCAGTTTTAATGTCAATTTAATCTGTGAGCAGCTTAAAGTCAATTGTGCAAGTGTCTCATGTGTCTCTCCACTATTTTCAGTGGCTCTCACTGATTTCTATCGAGACACTAAAAAATTAACTCAAATATAACAAAATAGGTGAATTGGTTCAACTGGATATGAATTTTATTCAGAAACTTTTCGTCACTCAAACAGGTGATATCTTCAGTCTGAGCTAACAGCAAGCGTCCTCACCCTTATGAACAATGCAGTTCTATGCCACACAACAAAATGCTTGTTTCAAATACAAGGTGGTCATTGACTGCAGAGTCTGTGGTAATGAGTACTTTTTACATAAGACAAAGTCTTTCTTCAGAGCCAGGACGTCTCCCAAACAATTCACCAGCCAAGTGAAGGGAGACGAACAGTTACTCTAGTGGAAACATATGGTGATTCCGTATGTGGTGGGAGTATTAAAACAGCTGAGACACGTACTTTCCAAACATCGTGTCTCAGTTGCTTTCAAACCCAAAAACACATTGCACTAGAAAGTTGGTTCCTCCCATTAGGATCAGGTCCCCTGGCACAAACAGAGCAATATAATGTATGCTGTTGAATGCCAGGTGGACTGCAGTGAGTTGTACATCAGGGAAACCAAACAGACACTTGCCAAGAGCATGCGACAACACAGGAGGCCAACATGTCAGGGCCCGACTCTGCAGTCTACACCCATCTAAAGGCCAGTGGCCACTTGTTCAATGATGAGGATGTATAGATCGTTGAAAGGGAGGCATGTTAAAGAGGCCATTTATGTTAAGAGGGAATTACCATCCTTGAACAAAGGTGGGGGCGGGCCTAAGAGTACATCTGTCTTCATCTTACAATGCTGTGATTGCAAATGTTCCAGTTCTCTGTGCACAGTCCATTGCCAGCTTGCATATGAAACCAGCCTTTTAAGATAAGATAAAATCAGATAAGATAAGATAAGATACATTATTCCTTTAGTAGTCCCACAGGGGACTACTAAAGGAATATATTGTGGAGCATGTTGGGAAAGTTGTCGGGCATGCAACTTTATTGTTTATAAGGGTGGGGATGCTTGCAATCAGCTCAGACTGAAAATGTCTCCCTGTTCAATTAAGTGAGGAAACATTTCTGGATACTGAATAAAAGTTCCAATTTTGTTTCAAAGGAAAAGGCCAAAGGAAGTTTTGAGATTCCGTTCTGACGGATGAAACAAAATCTGAACTTTTTGGGCCTATGGATCAGCGGTACATCTGGATGAAGAAGAATGAAGTATAGACTGAAAAGAACACTCCACCTTGCCCATGAGGAACGAGATGAGATTCCTCAGGAACGCTGCCAGAAGTTGGTGTCTGGCTATGCATCATGTTTGCAGGAGGTCATAACAGCCAAAGGGTGCTCTACCAAGTACTAAAGATGTTTGTCATGAGGGGGTTGAGATTGTAGTAATCATTAAAAGCAGCATTTTTTGTTGAATTTGGAGAAACCACCTATAATATTAGTTGTGTTGAGTGATTTAAAATGCTCTTGTTTGATTTGTCCTTGTGTGAGTAGCAGGCTGAGTACTTTGCTAGCTGCTAGACTATTGATTGCTTGTTTTGCTAGATCTGTTTGGTCCATTGTTAGTAGATTTCAGATACTTTGGCTAATCAGTGGGTCATTGTTTTCACCTGTACTACCTGTTTATAGTGTCACTCAGTGCGACGCTTGCGTCGCTCTCTCACGATTTGCTCCTTCATCCACTATTCTCTCTGCCTTCACCCTTTCCTCTCACCAGCCCACTATGTGTATATACCCTATCTCAATCTGTTCTTCGCCCTACAGCAGGCGCTTCCACATATGCAAACCACCAAGGCGACGAAACGTCTCTAACCTGTGCTACCCTCCACTGGTCCCCAATGACAACTTCTTTGTTGCAGTAGGGTTGTGGAACTGCCAGTCTGCCAAGCGGAAGGCAGACTTCATCTCAGCCTACGCATCCCTCCTCTCTCTCTATTCCCTCGCCCTCACTGAGGGCGAGGGAATCGACTGGGGGATATCTAGTGCTGGATGGACAATCACCATCACAAGCTAAACCCAGACAAAACTGAGATGATCTTCTTCCCTGCCCCATCTTCTGACCTCAACAACTTCTCCATTTCCCTAGGGAACACCATAGTGTCATCATCAACCTCTGCTAGGAATCTCGGAGTGGTGATGGACAACAGACTATCCCTCTCCCAGAACATTGCGGCAGTGCGTCGAACGTGCAGATTCTTCCTTTACAACATCTGACGAATCCGCCCCTTCCTCACCACCAAATCTACCCAGCTCCCCGTCCAGGTGATGGTCCTGTCCCACCTCGACTACTGCAACTCTCTGCTGGCCGGTTTACCAGCTTCTGCCATCAAACTTCTACAACTCATCCAGAATTCTGCTGCTCGCCTGGTCTACAACCTCCCCTGACATTTCCATGTCACCCCCCTGCTCACTGCCATCCACTGGCTGCCTGTTATGGCTTGCATCAAATTTAAGACTTTGGTGCAGGCAGTCAAGAGGTCAGCAGCTGGATACCTGCAGAGACTCATTAGACCCTATGCATCAATCAGACCTCTCCGTTCTGCCACCTCTGGTCGCTTGGCACCTCCCCCTCTCTGTCTGTCCTGGCTCCTCGCTGGTGGAATGACCTTCCCATGGCAGTCACAACAGCAGACACTCTGACCATTTTCAACAGCAGATTAAAAACTCTTCTCTTCCGCCTGTACCTTTCCTCCTCCCCATCCACTCCTAGCTCTAACTCCTAGTTTTAGCCCTCCTAGTTTTAGCCCTTTTCTTGATTTTGATGTACATGGTTTAGGGACATGAAATCTTGTTAGTTTATTTTAGGTTTATGTTTTTTAGTTGATATTGTGTCGGATTCTTATGATGGGACTAGGATTGTTATCTAGCTTCTAGTGTTGCTCCAGTATCATTTGTACCTTGGCCCTATGCACTTGTTGTACGTTGCTCTGGATAAGAGTGTCTGCTAAGTGCCTGTAATGTCTGTCAGGCCCGGGGCTAAGGCTATCTGGAGTTTAGGTCACATCCAATTTAACCCTAGCTGAAAGCTGGTTTGACTGAGGCACAGTTTCCATATATCATTATAATGATGCCTGTAAATGCAATAAGGTTAACTGCTATGCTCAGTTTGAAGCTAGTAAACACACCAGCAATGAAAGGCTGCCCATTAACATGAGTCATATGACAAAGAAACCTAGCAAACCTAATGGTACGTTTAATATGGACAAAAAATTGGGAAATCAGCAAACGGAGAGGATAAGAGACCAAATGACTTATTGATCGTACAAAACCAAAATGCCATGTACTTCCTTTTAGTGCATGTTTGACCCAGTACAAAAAGGGAAAACACATTTCCTAACATGGCGCAATAACATATCCATGTTATGAACTTACTACTTCATGTTTGTGCATGTCTGTGTTGATTATGTACAATGCTATATAATGATCAAACAGAATATGAACTACATGAAATTGGATAATATGACTGGAAAAGTGGCTAACAGAAAATGTCTGTTTGTTGACCTGGGCTTTCATCAGTTGTCTTCTGTTCCTGAGGCTGGTGGCTAGTCTCTTTGGGCTTGTGGCCTGGCTCTCTGGCTGTCTGAAGTACTCATAGAGACGATTAGTCCATTGGCCCATGGAACGGATGTGTAACCACAGGGTGTCTGAAGAGGAAAGCATCAAAGTTAAATCAATGCATCACTGATTTCAAAGTTTTCATCCTCATTTCACCATGTTTCTATTTACAATATTACTACTGTTTGAAAGGAAGAGAGGACTTCAAAACATTTTTCATGGAGTATTTCTTGGTTCTTTAATCTTGGCTAATTAATTCACTCAGCCCAGCTAGTGCATAGCAGAGTCAGTCATGTTTTAGCCCAAAGTCACTGTTCAGTGTCAAAGTAATTAATATTAACACCATGAAAAATAGGTAGAGTAGACCACAATTAAACATGGATGACAAGTTAACCTCAATTCATATGAAAGGCAAAAAATCCACCACCAAGTCTCCTTGTCTTCCTTCCTCTGTTCTGTTGACACATCGAATACATTCCGAGCTATCTTCCTTAGAATTTCTGCGGTGGTTGTCCAGCGATGCTTCACTTCCACGCAGTGACTATCATAACTCCTCCCTAAACTCCACATAACGGTCTTCGTTCTTCAACTTCCACCATTTGATCATTGGGCCTGCCTCCACTCTCATCCTCTTCTTGATCTCCAAAGTCATCCTACAGACAACCATCCAATGCTGTCTAGCTACGTCCTCCCTTGTCACAGCCTTGCAGTCTCCAATCCCTTTACGATGGTGTCGGGGGAACAAGATATAGTCCACCTGTGTGCATTTTCCTTCACTTTTATGTCACCCTGTGTCCCTCCCTCTTTTTGATGTATGTATTCAATACAGCCAGTTACATCCTTTTTGCAAAATCCACCATCTATCCATCTACATTCCTCTCCTTGACACTGTAACTATCAATCACCTCTGTTACTTTCCAAAACATGCCCGTTGAAGTCCGCTCCAATCACCACTCTCTCTCTTCTTTGGGTGCACTCCCCATCACTTGATCTGGCTCACTCCAGAAATATTTCTTTTCAATCTTAAACCCATCTTTTGGGGCATACGCACTGATAACATTATGTGCTCTTTAGAATTCATGCCTATCTGTTGTTTTTTGGATTCCCTTATCAGTCCCACAAGGGGGAAATTGGAATTCTCTGCATTTAACCCATCCTATTGTATAGGAGCAGTGAGCTGCCACCACATGGCACTCAGGGAGAAGTTAGGGGTTCAGTGTTTTGCTCAAGGACACCTCAACATGCTTTTGTGTAGGACCGAGGAACGAACCTGCAACCCTCCGATTGCCAGACGACCGCTCTACCCACTGAGCTATGCCGGGGCACCATAGCTCAGTTTTGACTTTCCAATCTGCTGTGGTAACACCACACATTTCCACCTGTGGGACTAATAAAGGAATGTCTTATCTTCTTGCGCATTCAATCTCCAGCTTCATTCTCATCAATCTGTCTGACACTCTCTTCCCCTCCAGCACAATTGATATGCTTTTCTTTCAGAATCACCCCTACCCAATTTATCCTATATACACAGTAGTAAGAGTTTGAACCTACCTCCAATATTCCTGATCTCTTGCACATTGAGTATATCTACCTTTTTTCTCTCAATCCTACAGGAACGCTCTCTCCCTTTACTAGTCATAGTGCCAACATTCAATGTTACAACCCTCGCATCTACCCTTCCTCCTCTCCCACTGTCTCTGGACACCCCTTCCTTCTCTCCTTCAGCTAACGGTAACATTATTTCCACTGGCACCCTGCTGGCCAAGGGTACCGATGGCGGTCATTGGTAGCCTGGGCTATATTCGATCTAGTATGGAAATCTGATTTGTGAGCCGCATATTCGATTTGGCAAAGGTTTTATACCAGATTCCATTCCCCACCACAGCTACTTACCCTATGTATGGGAGTACAGGTTAAGTATTGGATACCAACCCTATATTCATGGACTTACACCCATGCATATGGGGTTGTGTATATATTTTATTTTATCTTTAGTTAATATTTTTATAATGGAGTCTCCCAGCCGTAGAATTTCACACGATTGTACTTTTACAAGTGGAGTGACAAGAAACATCTTGAATGCCTGATGGGAGAGAAAGTCATTTCAGTAAAAAACACTTCTAAATCTTACAATTTTGAACACAGGACTAGTTATATTAACAGGATACGTTTTGATTAATTTATATTATCTTCAGTTGTTTGTTTTAACTCTGGTTTACATTTGTTTTCATTTTATTCAAATATATTTCATTTTTATACATTTGTGTCCGCTAGAGAGAAGAAGAATTAAAGTCAATTGGAGTTATACAGAATGCATATACGTAAATAAGTGGGGAGACGGCAGAATGGTAGTATGCAAGGAGTAGAGGTGAGGAAAATGGATGAGTTTAAATATTTGGGGTATCAACAAGAGTTAAAGAGAAGGTTTATAAGATGATTGTGAGACTAACTATGTTTGATTGGGAGACAGTGACACTGACAAAAAGATAGGAACCGGGATTGGAGGTGGCAGAGTTGAAGATGCTAAAATTTTCATTAGGAGTGCACAGTGCTTGGCTGTCGGAGGAAAACAAAGCAGGAGTACTTTCCATTCACTTAACTGAGAGGCGACCCAGAGGGGGACACCAGTGAACCCAGAATACTTTATCCAACCTAAACCCTATACCCATGTGAGGCTTAGCCAATTATGACCCACTAACTATCGACCTCCGGCTGTGGTTGGAAACGACACAGCCGGGATTTGAACACCCAACCGTATGACACAGAGATGTGCTAAACATCACCTTAACCCCCTACACCCCTGGAAGCCCCACAAATTACATCACTAAGATCCAGTTGGCAAAAAAAACCAAAAAACTGGAATTATCCATGAAGACAAAAACTGTACCTGACTGCTCTGGGGCACTGCTGATTGTGAAAGGGTGCCACTCATACTTGGCAATGTCTGGGATGTTGATGTAGACATAATCCCCGGGTTTAAAATGAAAGAACTGGTGCCGTTTGATCACCAGATGAGTCACCTGCGAATGAAAGAGTCAAAAGTTTAGTGTGTGTGTGTGTGTGGTTATAACGTACTGCAGATGCATATCAGCTGGGCGCTATAATCTGTGGTGCATCAAATGCTAATATTTATGTAAAAACCTGTCCATATTCCTTTTAAATAAATGACTGAATGAAATTAGTTACTCATCAAAATTGACTGAAACTAAATATTTTGATGATAAAATTGCATACAACTACTAATCTGCTGAAGAAATGACAACATATTGATAAATAAAACAAAGTTTTATCCTCAAAAATCCAAGTAGTAAAAAAAAGTCAAAATCATTTAAATTGGGTCATCTGAATGCAGATTCAAAAACGGGATGTTTCAACGTTCATCTGAACCTCCCCTTTACCTCAGTCAAGAATGTTAGGTACATAAGTTCCTGGTATGGGATGGAGATATTAATTAGGATAATCACAATTAGCATTAGTGAAAATAATGCCAACATGCATAAAAAACATTTCTATGCTCATTAATCCAGGTAGTCAGAAAGGTCTTGACTCAGTTGAAGATGATATTCAGATTAATGCTGAAATGACTTCTTGATTTTAAAAAATTGCTTTCAAGCTATTTTGACGTTTATTACCTGGATTATTTAGCATGAAAAGATGTTTTTCATTTTATCTGTTTTGGCCTTCTTTTGCCTATATCTGGCGGCATAGCTCAGTGGGTAGAGCGGTCGTCTGGCGATCGGAAGGTTGCAGGTTCGATCCCCGGTCCTGCATACAGCATGTCGAGGTGTCCTTGAGCAAGACACTTAACCCCTAACTGCTCCCCGAGCGCCATATGTTGGCAGCGCACTGCTCCTATACAATAGGTTGGGTCAAAAATGCAGAGAAATCCAAATTTCCCCTTGCGGGACTGATAAGGGAATCCTTTCTTTCTTTCTTTTTACCCAAATGTACACCTCTGTCCAACACAAGGAACTCAAGTACCTCACATTCTTGACTCATGGCTGAAGATGACATTCAGATTGATGTTGAAACATTATTGAGTTAAAAAAAATCTACATTTAGATGATCACAAAAGAGGTGAATCTGTTCAGCTGGATCAGAGGTTCATTTCAGAAACGTTTCTGAAATGAACCTCTGATCCAGCTGAACAGATTCACCTCTTTTGTGATTTCCCTACCTGGATTATTGAACATGCATCAATACATTTAGATGACTTAATTCAAACGATTTTTAACCCTTTTGACTACCTGGATTATTCACATTAAGATGATATTCAGATAAGTTTTGATGAGCATAATGATATTTGCAAAGCAAATAATGAATCCATCACGTTATAGAATTGAGATCACTGTAAAGGAAGTGCAAAAGACTATCTTATCCATAACAATGTTGAAGTTCAATTCGCCCAGAAACTACATACATAATTCAGTTTATGAGTCCAAATTATGTCCAAACCCAGAGATGCTATTTAAAATTGGTTAGATTAAATAAATTACATAGTTGTTGCCAATTTTAGGTTGGGTACCAGGGAGGTTGGTTTTATTTTGGTTTAAAGCACCTTGGATGGCAGGAGGTTGACTTCGATAATGTAAAGGCCACCTATGTGAGAGACAGCAATTCCCACCATCTTCTCCAGGAGGAAGACCAGTCCAGGCACGACAAACCACTTCCAGAAATTGGCACAGTGCACCACCAGCAGAGTCCACACCCACACATAGGACAAATGTGACCAGTAGAAGACCTGGATCAACAATCATCAATTCATTATGCAGATTATTGAAATGGTATTCAATAAGAATGTTAATTGTGATATCTAGTAAAATATTCTTGATGTGAAAATATCCCTTTAAGGTTATTACCCATACAAATTAATAAATAAACAATTTAAGGAACAATTTCAGATTTTGACCCAGGGAATCTATCCAATTGTGAGGAGGACTTGAAGGTTGCCTGTCATTCCTGATATAGTTTAATTCTGTGAATTCTACCCAACTGTGCCATTTATGTGAAGTACTGCACACCAACCACTGAAAAATAGTATTCTGATTAAAATGTTTTGGTTTGTTTTTCTCAAGTTGATTTTTTCTCACTAATAAACCACCGAACACAATGAATTGCAATTTCACATGAGTGCCAAATGTAGTCCTGCTGTGCCATTTTCATGGGAGGCATGATGCTCAAAGAAGATTTTTTTTTTTAAAAACAGGAGGTGATATCTGTTTTCTGTTATAGCAGCAGTTTGTTTGCATACATTAAGATTAAAGTGAACCCACAGCTATAAGAGTCCCTTGCTGCTCGTTTTGGGGGAAATGGTGAATGTAACAGCCTAGTGAAATCTATTTTTAATAGCAGTTCACTTCATTAATGTTGACTGAACTGCTTTCATACCAAACTATATTGCAGTTGTCTTGATGCATGCTCCATAATCCAAATAAGGAGATCAAAAAAAGGTGAATTGGTAAAGTCTTATAGAGAAAAGTTTTGTCACTCATGCCGGTGACATTTCAGTGTGAGCTGACTGCAGATGTCCCCACCCACATAAACAATACAGTTGCGTGATGACCAACTCAAAGGATGGTTTCATATTTAAGTTAGCCATTGGCTTGACTTTCTATATTAATGACTACTATTCATAGGGGATAGGGGAGTAGTTGCAATCACAGCCCCAAAAAGAGGTGAATTTGTTCAACTGGATCAAAATTTTATTCAGAAACGTTTCACCACTTAAACAGGTGATATATTCTGATTGAAGATGTCACCTATCCATTGTCAACCACTTATACAAAATTGGGTCATGGGGGAGCTGATGTTTACTGTACACAAACTTATACTTATCAATACTTAGGGTTTGACTCATCATCCATTGCAGCATAAACTTGGAGTCAGCAGGACTCTGTATCACCAAGCTGACAATATCCCCATTGACAGTGCCCAGGGAAGTGGAAAAATCACACATTAAACAAGCCCTGATTAAGTATGATTATAAAAACTGGGTGTTTGTTGAAGTAAGGAAGATGACCAAACAATTCATCAGCCAATTGAAGAGAGGGAAAGTACAATGGCTGCTTGAACAGAAACAAGTGGTGATTCCGTTTGTGGTGGAAACGTCAGGAAAGTCTAGACACAGATTTTCCATACACTGATTTCAGCTGTTTTCACATCCCAGAACACGGTGTACCAAAATTTGAGCCATCTCAAGGACCAACCCCCCTGACACCAATGGAGGAATATAGTGTATGCTGATAAGTGGTGGGAGAATTGTAGTGACCTGTACATCAAGGAAACTAGATAGATGCTGGTCAAGAAGATGGCACAACTCAGAAAACCTCATATGTCAGACCAGGACTCCACAGTCTACACCCATCTACAGGCCAGAGGCCACTCTTTCAATAATGAGGATATGCACATCCTTGATTGGGAGAAATGCTGGTTTGAGTGGGGTGTCAAAGAGATTATATGGTTGAACAGGGTACAACCTTTTTTGAAGTGAGGGAGGGTCTGGGCTCATAATACATCTGTCATGATGCATGCTCAATAATCCAGGTAGGGAAATCACAAAAGAGGTGAATCTGTTCAACTGGATCAGATATTCATTTCAGAAACGTTTCGTCACTCACCAGGTGACTTCTTCAGTCTGAGCTGAAGGCAAACATCCCCCTCCTTATAAACGGTACCTTGATGCCACATCCTAATAGGCTGGTTTCATATGAGAGTTGGGTGATCAACTGCACATTCAGTGACAATGGCCACCATTCACAGAGGATTGGGGAATGTTCGCAATCACGGCATTGTAAGATGCCGATAGGTGTACTCTCAGGCCACCACCCCTATTCAACGAGGGTCGTTCCCTCTTCACGTAGATGGCCTCCTTCACCCCCCTCTCAAACCAGCGTTCCTCCCTATCAAGGATGTGAACATCATCATCCTTGAATGAGTGGCCACTCGCCTGTAGGTGGGTGTAGACCGCAGAGTCCTGACCCGACGTGTTGGCTCTCGTATGCTGCGCCATCCTCTTAGCTAGCGTCTGTTTGGTCTCCCCGATGTACAAGTCACTGCAGTCCTCCTGGCATGTGTGGCATCAAGGTACTGTTTATAAGGAGGGGGATGTTTGCCTTCAGCTCAGACTGAAGAAGTCACCTGGTGAGTGACGAAACGTTTCTGAAATGAATATCTGATCCAGCTGAACAGATTCACCTCTTTTTTGAATACATCTGTCACCGTCTTGAAATACTGTGATTGCAACTATTCCCCAGTTCTCTGTGAATAACACACATTACCATTGAAAGGCACGTCAATAGCTAGCTTGTATATGAAACCATCGTTGGTTTGAAAAAATAAGTGAATCAGTTCAACTGGAAGTTAAGTTTTATTCAGAAACATTTCGTCAGACATACAAGTGACATCTTCAGTCTGAGCTGACAGCGAACATTTCCACCATCATAAACAATGTAGTTGAAAGCCAACAAAAACAAATGATGGTTTCATATGGAAGTTGGCCATTGAATGGACATTCAGTGGAGGATGGGGAATATTTGCAATTACAGCTTGTAAAATGATGACGGATGTACTTTTACCCCCCCCCTGCCATTATCCAAGGATAGTTATTCCCTCTGTACGAGGATGGCCTATTTAATACCCCTTTAAAACAAATGATTCTCCCTATCAAGAATGTATACATCCTTATCTTTGAATGAGTGACCATTGGCTTATAGATGGGCATAGACTGCAGTCTTGGTGTGACGTGTTGGCTCTTCTGTGTTGTGCCATCCTCTTGGCCAGCGTCTGTTTGGTTTCCCTGATGTACCAATCACTGTAGACCTCCTGGCATTTAATAGCATCACTATATTACTATGTTTCGCCAGGGGACCTTGGAGTGGACCAGGTTCTGACGCAGTTTTTTTGGGGGGATTTGAAAGCAACTGAGATGCGATGTTTGGAAAATATGCGTCTCAACTATGACGAAACTCCTGCCACATTTGGAATCACCACCGGTTTTGAGCTTGGGCAGCAGTTCTTCTCCCTTCACTTGACTAGTGCACTGTTTGGGAGGCTTCCTGGCTTTAACAAACACCCAGTTGGGATAACCACACTTAACCAGGGCCTGTTTAATGTTAGATTTCTCTCCCTCTCCAGCCACTGTGTCAGTGGGGACTTTGTCAGCTCAGTTGTACAGAGTCCTGATGACTCCCAGTTTATGTTCCAGTGGGTGATGGGAATCAAACCTTAAATACCTATCCCTAACAGTGGGTTTATGGTGAAAATTCACAATTAACAGTCCCCCTTTACCAATCTGGAATTCACAGTCCAAGAAAGCCAACATGTCATTTCTAACATCCTCCCTGTTGAACTTTATTTTTTTGTCCACTGAATTAATGTGGTCAGTGACATGTGGTACTTACTGAGATTCAATTTTAACTCACATGTTGTCCATAAATCTGAACCAATGACTAGGATGTGTCCCTGGATAGGATGTCAGAGCCCTCTTTTCCACTTCCTCCATATACAGGTTGGTCATAGTTGAAACTGGGGAACCCATTGCACACTCATGCTGTATGTGAAGTACATGGACTAAAGTGACAGTTCAGGAGTAGACACACTTGGTCAGTATTGAGGGTGGCCCCATTGCTGAGGGTGAATTAAGGGTGAAACTGCTGCTGTGGGTGGGGTCATCCTGTGATTTTATTTGTTGAGCATGCATCATCATATTGTTGGTTAGCATTGTTATAAAACCCTATTGTTTATAAGGGTGGGGATGCCTATGGTTAGCTCAGACCAAATATATCACCTGTATGAGTGATGAAACATTTCTCTTAATAGAACTTTATGTCCAGATGAACTGATTTATCTTTTTTGTGATATACCTCAGTTGATATGAAGACTGCAGATTTTTACAAGTAGAGTCAAGAATGGTTTTGAAATGTGCATCTAAGTATTAAAACAACTGTCATATTTTCTAAATGAATTTAACTATTAGGATATTTATCCTCAGATATATCCAGTTAGCCAAAGTGTGAAAGCCAATTAAATGTCACTCAGTCCATTTTCTTTCTGGCTTATTTTGAGGTTAATGTATGTCTATTCTGAATTGTTAACAGTAGTGAAAAAGCGTGCATGAATTAATCTATGTTAATGATAAATATTTGTTAAAGAGCTATTTTTCATTGCCTAATACCATATGTATGAGTTCAGGGGTTATTGCCGATATCAATTTGAGGTGCTGTATGATGGAGCATAATTCTGATTGGTTTGACAGAAACAACACGTCAGAAGCATTGTTAATCAAATTCTGATAGAGCTCAGTCTACATAATCACAAGAAAACTAAAACCA
>OMLC01036816.1:0-14620 GCA_900302585.1 Regalecus glesne
ACATCAACTCAATATGAATAATTCTGTGTGCAATTTTAAACCACAAATTCTTTAGCAATAAGATATACATTTATTTCATTTATTATTTTATTCATTTTTATTATTTTTGCTTTTTTTATCCATCTGTTCTGCTTTCCACTTTGCTGCCTTGTAACGCTATAAAATTTCCCCCTTTGGGACTAACAAAGATATACATCATCTAATCTTATATTGGCTCGTTTTTATATACTGTTACTCAGGCCATATTTATAAATAAAATCAGATAAGTGGGTATGAGCATAAACAAAGTAATACGTCGGTTTTGGACTGCAAAGAGATATAAATGATTCCTTCGTATTCACATAGCATTACTAGCCTTTGTCTGAATAGAGGGAATTTCTCTACTTGTGAGAACAAAGACGGATTGGAGATGTATAGTGGGAAGAACAGTGGCAGAGGGGCAGTTAATTAAATGTAAAAGAGGCAAATGTCAAAAATACAGGAAACATAAGAATAACAAATACGAAAGAAAGAAACAATGAATGAGAAAAGTATCCGCGTTTTCATCCATCACATGTTGCTGACAGACCAGACATGAGACTTCCTACGGAAAATGCCTTCCCCACTGTCGCTCCCAATATAGAAGAAGCAGGTTTATCTATGTGTCACTTTACCCATCCTATTGTATAATAGCAGTGAGCAGCTGCAGCTCCCAGGGACAAACCCCGCTTCCTTTTCCCATTGCCTTGCTCAGGGGCACAGGCGGTAGTATTAACCCTAGCATGCATGTCTTTTGGTGGTGGGATGAAACCAGAATACCAGGAGAAAACCCACACATACACAGAGAGAACATGCAAGCCCCACACAGAGGAAACTTTCTTGTCGAGATAACCGCTGCACCACCCAAATTTACATGAGCACCCATGATAACCCATCTTGTCATTTACAATGCTGGGACTACTCAAATGATCGTTTATGATCTCAACGAAGGTTAAGACCACCCTTTTTTTTTTTTTTTTACTAAAAGCCACAGAACTATATGTCTTCTGCTCAGAAAGCTTAGACTCAGAAACTGCACCGCACAAGTTATTCAGCACATTACCTTCACAATGACCTATCACGACCCACCACCAGCAGATTATGCATGGACCATGCTTTGCTCACACTGTCCCAGCAAAGGTTATGACCATCACTCATCATAATTATTCGTTTGATTCCAAAGCCTTGGCAGCAAGAAAAGAATGAACTGTTCCATATTCATTTCAGCTGCTATAGGATCCAGAGGCAAAACACTCAAATACTTGCCAAACTAGAGGTGGACCACTAAAATAGCTTTTTTTATAGGTCAATGAAGAAATTGAATCACATTATTGTGTCTACTCCAGGTATAAGTCCTGATAAAAGGCTTTAATGAATAAATACATTTATTGTTATTATTATTATAATTATCATTATTGCCTCTATTCTGCTTTTTGCTTTGCAACACTGCAAATTTCCCCTTGTAGGAGTACTACAGGAATATCTTGTCTTATCTTGTCTTATCGAATCTTTTAGCTAGCTAGCTAAAACTAGCTAGCTAGCTCTTCTGTTGTGTCATCTTGGTAATGTAACCGATCAACAACTAGCAACATATTAAACAAACCTACACCCTAGGGAGTAGAGTAGCGCTAAAACACGTGTTGGCTCTGTTGAAAACAAGACATAAGTCTACATAGTTGGTGGCCTGACCGCTTTCCATTTGTCTGCATGCTGTACTGTCATATGATACCCTGTCAGGAACAGACACAATCAGCTGTAACTGAAACCCGCCAAACTGGAGAAACGTCAACAATTGCACACAGCCAGCAGTCCTCAAAGACACATGCCCCGATCAGTACAGACACAAAGCCTTCACATAGAGGTGTACTCCGGCACTAAGCAGCATATACAGACACAAACCACCTGCATCAGGCTGATGGTGGATTCTGCCTCAACACACATACACACTGTTGACATATTGAGGGGAAGTGGGAAATAGGGGGTTTGATGGATAGGATATGACCTCAGGAGTGACAGCTTTACAGAGACAGCAATAATTACCCCTGAAATGAGCTTAAAGGTCAAAGCTTTGGGGACAGACCAGTAAACCTCCTCTATGCGGCTCCACTCCGTGACACCGCATAAACAAACGGGTCGCTTTTTCTTATCTAAGGTCAAGTCAAGTTTTGACTTAGCGAGGGAATGTCCACCTCAGCAACAGGTGGTGAAGCCGTGACTGCCACTCCATCCACAACCAGATCTTTTTATATTAATCCTTGCAGACCAGACTTTTTAAAGGGGCCAACGGTAGCTCAGTGGTAGAGCGTGTTCGGTGGGAACTGACATGCCAGATATTGCAGGTTTGAACCCACTGTGGGGTGTCAGGAAGGGCATCTGGCCTTAGTCCCCTAAGTTCCATCTAAGTCCATGTCCACCCCTACAATGTGGTGACTCATGGTGACACATAAAATAAAAACTCTCTTTGAAGACCAGACTTTCACATCTGTATTTGTTCTGTGGATAGTGAAAGTGTTTGATTGCCACACGACCAAGGCTGAAGGAAGGAGCTTACATCTGCCACCTTTAAAGTTCTTAACATCGAGTCTTTGTTACGTCTTACCTGGACTTGCACATCTTCCCAGAGCTTGTTGTGTTCTGAAAAAGCGCACAGAATGTGACTTGATGGCTCTGGCGGTCCTTGGCTGCACAAAGGACACCCCTCTGAACACGGGGGTCAAGCAGCTGGTTGTGACAACACGCAGAAGGCTCGCCATGGTGCACCCAACACAGTTACATCCGAGGAGGAGCTAAAGTACGCAGATCTCTGTCCTCCTAGGAGGAGGGAAGAAGGGGCAGCCCATAAGGTGGGAGGGAGTCGGTTGTAGGGAGAGAGTGAGAGATGAAGCATTAGAGAGAGGAGAGGGGAAAGAAACAATTGGATTACTTTAAAAAAAATGGCTCAAAGCATGCATAGAAATCCCACATCAATTCATATAAATAATCACATAATGATAAGAAACAATAAAATAATAACAATAACCATCTGAACTGCAAAACGATAGTATAGGTGCACTAAAATGAACCCTGCCAGTTGATATGGAATGAGGCCATATACCATTACAAAACTGACCCATAATAATGACCAGTGTTTATGAAACGGGTCTCATCCATCACCTCAGTGCAAGCCTTAGCTTCTGACGCAAAATGTAGGCCACGCCCTTAACGCCTGACCTACAAAACACATGCTATACATGTCTAGCATAGTATAACCAAGACGCTATACATCTTCGTCATATTTTCAGAATTACTTTCACAATTTCAATTTAGGACCATTTCTAATGCCGCAGTAGCTCAGGGGTAGAGCACACGCTTCAGGAACTGATGAGCCAGATGTTGCGGGTTCGAACCCACCACAACGGGGCATCAGAAGAGACATTCAGCCTTAATCCCCCAAATTCCATCTAAGATTATGTCCACCCCAGCAACATGGGGCGGACAATAAAATGGACCAGTCTCAACACCTTAAACCAATCATGTGACTATCAGAGATGGCATACAGGTAGTAGGCTATGTTTGAATACAGAGAGAAAACAGCACCTGTTTGGATACCACGGTCGGCCATGTGGGACTCAAACTTGTACTGACTGCCCTATACAGGTGCAATGTGAGAAGCCTCAAGGCAAGTGAGAGTGACTTTTTTTTTTACCAGACACTAAAGCCCACTAAGCTTACTTCTGATTTTTATTTTGAAAAATGAAGCAGAATTTAATGCTCGATGGATAATGATGATGATAACCCTAAAAAAGATTTCAATCAGATCTAAGATCTGACAAAGCATGCTAAAAAAAAGGACAATTTCTATAACTTAGCCACTCTACTGCAGTTCAAAGTAACACTCCGGCACCAGCCAGCAACAGTCCGACTGGGAACAGCAGCACATGTTGCTCATGGACCAGTACAAACCACCACACACAAGCACAGACTTACGCAAGTCCAGAACTCCAACTCATTTCAGTTTAAACTCAAGTTGATGTGGGTCTACACAAGTCATGACCTCTCAGATCACTGTTCTATTCTCAGGCATCAGTAGATAAATAAATAATTATCATATTATGGTGACAGTGCAATTAATATTTAGAGTCAAATATAAATATGCCAGATTTAGCCAGCAGGGTAATTTTCATTCTGTAGGAAAATGGTCTTTTCTGGTTTAGCAGCAGGACACCAAATATGAATACAGCCTTCATATTTGAGAGGCGTCAGCTGGTGACTGTGTTGTGTGCTACAGGCACCACAGGAGTCATTTGACTCACCACTGATCCTGCTGTAGTGGGTGCTGGCCTCTCCTCCAGTTGTTGCACTGTAATTCATATTTCTCCTCAGCAGGCAAAGTCTGAGTTTTGCACATCAGACTGACTATGCTGAAGCTAATCTGAGGGGGGAAATATTCAGTTCCACAGTTGATGTATGATAAAAGATAACCTATTGATCACTTGAAAGGATTGTAAAATCAATAATAATGAGGTCAATTTTGACCTGTCAAGATCAATCCGCAGATTTACATGGAGCGTGGGTGATCAGGGATGGGTACTCTTCCTGACGCCCCATGGTGGGATCAGACCCGCGATGTCTGTCTCATGATAAACGGACTTGTTCTCGTACAGACACCCCCCTCACTTAACGACCTACCTGTTAAACGATCTTGCGGACGTAAAGTTGGTTGTGGAAACTGTCTCGGTGTCAACCATCTGCTGTATAAACATTAAAATTATG
The DNA here is from genome assembly GCA_900302585.1 of Regalecus glesne. Taxonomy (NCBI): domain Eukaryota; kingdom Metazoa; phylum Chordata; class Actinopteri; order Lampriformes; family Regalecidae; genus Regalecus; species Regalecus glesne. The sequence goes on from OMLC01036816.1 coordinate 4,771, forward strand.
CTCATTTTTAAATAAATGGTGCAAATGTGACATTAACATGATACGTAGTATGTCTAATATCAACACACAAACCCACTACCAGTACTGTTTATCGATTCGCTTAACGAGCGATAACTTCAGTCGTTAAGTGAGGAGGGTCTATATAGCGCTTTTCTAGTCTAGCGATCACACTAAGCGCTTTACAACGAATGCTTCACATTTATCAAGCCCCACGTCCGGATCAATTTCCAAAGTTTTTTTAAATAAAAAAATAATAGTTTAAATCAGTGCTCAAATTCCGTATACAAATACTACAGGGCCTTCATACAGACCAGTTGAGATAGTTGACCAATACTATAAATAATGGAAAAGGTGTGAAAACAGGGAACCTTTAGCCATAATTCAACAGTTGACTTAGAAGTGAAGACCACCCTGTATCCTAAAACATGACAGTGTGAGTTAACTACGATGGCTTTTACGATGGCTCAGCGTAGCTCAGTGGGTTGTTATAAACTCGACACGTTGAGATGCAACCCACAGATATTCAACTTTCAACTCTCCAACATCGACGTGCTGTGATCGGGATTGTCATCGGAGATTTCAGAGACGTGCTTAGAAACGCTGAAGCTACCACGTCACCAGGAAAGAAAACAGTCCACGCCGGACAGCACAGATTTATCGTACTTGGTCGGAAATAAGGGCCAGTATCAAAATAAGCTCTGCAGATGGGTGAACCTCTCAAACAAACCAGTTTCAATCGAAATCCTGCAAAACACTCCACTTTAGAGCGGACGTATGCCCCATCAAAATTCAACAATCACAACCATTGCTTAAAATCATGTAATCTGCAGTGGTCATATGAAGAAAGCAACGGCTTCCCTACGTGCTCACGGAAATTGTGCTGTATTCTTCCCAATGTCCTGCAAAACGCATACTGAATGTGTTCTGATGAGCCTCTCTCTGTGTTGTTTTTTTTTTCCCACGGAGGGATCTGTCCTGCTGTGCCGGGATTTAGAGGCATTAGCAGCTGTAGTTTAACCACGCTTTTGTCCCAAATACAATGCACAAACTAATGGGGGGAAAGCTAACGTAAGCTAACTCGCTAAAGGAGCCCTGTGGTCAGAACAAAGGCATGCAATGCTCGACACCAGCACATCTTGAAACGTGTCTCAGCATTTGCATGGACAGATGGAATGAAGAGATGCTAAATGAGAGTGTGCATTACAATAAAATGGAGCTTACCCTGGATAACACAGCTGACCTCTGGAGACAGTCCTGGTTGTGCGCACCGTGCACCACGGGCGAACTCTCCGTCGACCCGGAAGGTATCCCATGAAGCCTGACAGCAAGCGGATCATTATTGGGTCATGGTCAAAGAGAGCGTCAAAACAGCCTCTGAAAGTGTGTAGGTGCCGTGCTTTAGGCGTCAAAATAAAACCTCATGGTGATATTTTTGGTAGCAAAAGCTCATTTTGCATCTAGTTCCCCCTGAATACAATGAAATGATATCGAAGAATGCATGTGTTCTTTTACTAGATCTCATGTTTATTTATTTCCAGATCTAGGATTAAGACTAAACTAGAGTAGAGTAGAGTAGAACAGAATAGAATAGAAAAGTGCTTCATCAAAATAAGTATGTACTATCTTTGAGGAGGGCTGGCGGATGTAGGACCCAGTCTGCTGTTGAGTACCCACTGATCTACAGTTACCCTTCTACTCCTGAGTACTTATAAGGTCAACGGGAATATCCGGGGGACAAAACTGGGTCTCAGCCGGTAATCACATTCACCTGTTGCCCCAGATGGAAAACCTCCTGGGTCGGGGGCGGGAATGATTTGATGAACTGACTGCATGGCGGAATAGAGATGCACTAATGAAGCAAACATGACGACCTAAGTGAGACCCACTGCATTAGCTGCAGCGGAGCTGAGATCAGCAGCTGGATGAACAGCAGTCGAGTCGTTATTAACTTGATGAAGAGAAATTGTGATCAGATGCTCTGCGGATGACTGGGGTAGGTGGTTTGTTGAGGACAATAAAACCGGCATGCTCAAACTTAGCTCGCTGTCAACATCTATCGTTAACCTTTATTTACTGTTCCAGTAAAACACTGGACTGTCATGGCTATTTGAAGCTAATTGCACCTGCCTTGTAAACTACTCAAGGCTGGTGGGCTTGAATCTGGTCTCTTTTTGTGGCCTTGCTGCAAGGAGGAACTTCTCCAGGAGAGAGCAGTGTGAACACGTTTCAATTCATTTAGTCAATGGGGACTGTCAGCACAAAAGGGAATGATGTAGGGAGAATGGCTCTACAAGCGGCGTCATACATGCTTGGATAGCTTGAATTTAGATTTTTTTTCTGGTTTCAACGGAATGAGTCATAAACGTGATAAAATGTTGACGGATTAATGGTTTAACTGGACAGATTTACAGATTAACAGATTAACTGGACCAATGAATATTTTTTCAGAAAAATACAGGGTTTTTTTTTCTGTCAGCCGGCAAGTATAAGGGAACATCCTCCTCTTAAATGAATTTAAATAAGTTCATTTAGAAGGAGGATGTTCCTCATATGATGTTGTTTTTGTCCAATGGGGTACCTCCACCACTACTCCCATCACCAAGGAAAGACTGTTTGGATATTGTTACTTTTAAAATAAGCCGCAGATCTCTTAATATTAAGAACATGTCTACCTTAAATAATCAAAACAAACTGTCCATCGGGTGTAGACACAGAGAGAAACATCTACTTTGTGATTACGGATATCCAGCGTCCTTGACTTTGTATGAACGCACATCATCTACTGTGCCTCACGCACGGCCTCTCTCACCAGATGTTGAGCACATAGCATACGTAACATGATGTCGGGCAATGGAGGGAGCGGAAGTATGTCTTCAAATGTTCTTTGGCATTAAGCTCACTTTGCAGATAATGATTGTGTGAAGCATGAGACAGGCTTGTACTGCCCGAGATTTAAATAAATCACTTGATTTAAAGGGTTTTATATATACATATAGATAGATAGATAGATGGTTAGATGTACACATTATCAACACTTATACAATTTTCCATGCAGTAGACATTCTAGAGCAGGCCGTATTGGTCAGTCCTACAAAAAAGTGTTAGATATCAGCATTTGTCACATTATCGTTTCGCTGTATGGATACTTTTTGAAACGGAAATCATGCCAAATCACTTTGAGTAGTCCAGACAAGGCAATATGCAGATATTTGGTGGGTAATAGCATTTCTCTTCTCCAGGTACCGAGCTAGCAGTAAAAAAAAGACCTCAGTATAGACCAGTTTGTAAAATGCTACGGCAGGCTTCGTTCTAAAGAGGAGAGAAGGCCTCAGCCTGCGAGAACTGTTTTTCCAACAGGCTGTGTGTTTTGTACTCCTGCAATAGAGAGGATTAATTTTACACCTTCAAATGTGAAAACAGCTATAAAATGTCCACCTTGGGCAAAACAGCTGCAGAGATGAGCAGCTGTAGAGATCTGGGAGAGAAACTTAGACCACAAAACATGTTCATCCCCATAAGCATAAGCACTTTTAGTCGTCTTAAGTGTCCGGTTCACACATTCTGTGGTGTTTGTTTGAGGTTGGTAGGCGGTGATGAGGCTGAGCACAGCACCGAGGATTGAAAGGACATGCTCCTTCATACTCTGTCAAAGATGAGATAGATCAGAGCATTGTGTTTGGCCAACACTTCACTGACATACTTTCCAGCCACCACTTATGCTGTCACATCCTTGATGGTTCACAACTCAGTGTTCTTTGAAAAATGGTGAACGAAGACGAGCAGGTATATTTTTCCATATGCAATGGAGGGCAGAGGTCCAAGAAAATCCCCTCCTGTGTACTCCCAGGGTTAATAATGATGATAATAATAATAATTATAATAATAATATCCTTAATAGAGATAGTGTCTTTAAAAAACTTAATGCAAATGCGCCAGTTTTTGGTGTCAGGCTAACTTTTATCTGCTGTCCCAAGCAGTTGGGGGTTCATTGTCTTGCTCAAGGACACATCGACCCACTCTCTGAAGGAACCGGGGATTGAACCACTAATCTTCGGAGAGCTTAAAAACTGCCTTAAGTCCTGAGCTATGGTGGCACTATAAGTCCAGTGTAGGTAGTCTACATGAAGGGGCGGCATAGCTCAGTGGGTAGAGTGGTCGTCTGGCAATTGGAAGGTTGCAGGTTCGATACTCCGTACATGTAAAAGCACGTCGAGGTGTCCTTGAGCAAGACACTGAACCCTGAGCGCTATATGGTGGCAGCTCACTGCTGCTATAAAATAGGATGGGTCAAATGCAGAGAATTCCATATTTCCCCTTGTGGGACTGATAAAGCAAACCAACACCCCCACCCAAAAAAATAATAAAGACTTGTGGACTGTTTTGCTAGTTCTTGGTTACTTGGAGGTGAAAAGAATGTAATGTTAGCCTCCATGTTTTCCTCCTAGCTGAAGCTTTGTTACTGAAAAACCAACTGAAACTCAGCTACGGTTCAAAAACCCATGTATAAAACCTAAGATTGTCATTGTGCCATTTTTTTTCTGGTTTCTCCATCTGCACCCTGCAATCTGACATACACACACACACACACACACACACATATACACACACACACACAACAGCCTCTACCTGTTAAAGATGTTTTCACTCTTGAGGTATTTGTCCAGTCGACCCAAAGGACTCAATTGCTCTGTCTGTTGATCATAGTCCAGACCATCGCCATCTATATATTCCTCTGTGACTGCAGGGACAGCAAAGGAAAGGAAAAGCACTTTAATTGGTCATCGTATTCTTGCAACTAAATTTGTCCTCTGCATTTAACCCATTCTAATGTATGGGAGCAGTGGGGAGCTGCAACACCTGGGGAGCAGTTGGAGGTTCAGTGTTTTTCTCAACAACACCTCACTGTTTCTGAAGGAGCCAGGGATCAAACCAGAAATTGTCTGATTACTGGAGAACAACAAGAGATGAAAATGGCTAGAAGATCAGATCCTGTTTCTATCTCCAATATCAGGAGAGAGAGACAGGAGCACCCATAAGACTGAGCAACAACACCAGACAAAATATGTGTTTAGTTTTAGTGTAAGTGTGGTTTTAGGGCACATTTAAAGAACAAAAGAATCTCATCAAATTCCACATAGATCTATCATCAACGTCTGCCATTGGTCTGAGATGTCAGATTACTGGTGTATTTCATTCAGCACAAGGTAAACAGACAGGTCTGGTTGATGTTGTGGTTCAACTCCAAGTACCCTGACACTCCCCAAGACAGATATAAATGGTAAATTGACTTTATCTCATTGTTGGGCAACAAAAACCAACTTTAACTTCTCATAAGAGCCAAATTCATTGACCAAAGTTCTCCTGGGGATGAACCAGATGGATGGACAGTCCAACTATGATATACAGTGGGGAAAATAAGTATTTTTCCCCTGCTAATTTTATGAGTTTGCTCCCTTACAAAGAAATGAACACTCTATACTTTTCATGGTAGGTTCATCTTAACGGTGAGAGACAGAATATTTTTATAAATTCCCAGAAAATCCCTGTAAATGAATTTTTAACATTTATTTGTCTTATTTAGGAAAATAAGTATGTCACCCAACAAACCAGCAAGTATTCTGGCTCACAGAGACCAGTTATGTGACCAGGAGGCACATAGATTAGTCCTCTTACTTAATTAGTGCTCCTAACTAAGTACTCATTACCTCATAAAAGACACCTGTCCACAGAATCAATCAATTCATCAGATTCCAACCTCTCCACAATGGGAAGACCAAAGAATTTTCTAAGAACACCAGGGACATAGTTGTAGCCCTGCACAAGACTGGAATTGGTTACACGACCATTGGCAAGCAGCTTAGTGAGATGGAGTCAACTGCTCATATGATAATGTGAAAATGGATGAAACACAAATTGACCATCAATCTCCCTTGGTCTGGGGCTCCATGCAAGATCTCACCTGGTGGAGTGAGCCTGATCATGAGCAAGGTGATGAAACAAACCAGAACTAAAGAGCAGGAGCTTGTTGATGATCTTACGGCAGCTGGGACCACAGTCACCAAGTGACCATTGGTAACACACTATACCGTAATGGTTTGAAATCTTGTAGTGTCCACAAGGTCCCCCTGCTCAAGGAGACACATGTCTAGCCAGGCCCATCTGAAGTTTGCCAATGAGCCCCTGGAGGATTCAGAGGCTTGGAAGAAATTGCTGTGGTCAGATGTGACTAAAATTCAGCTCTTTGGCATCAACTCAACTTGCTATGTTTGGAGGAAGAAAAAAGCCGACTTGGACCCCAAGAACACCATCCCCACCATTAAGCATGGCATTGGAAACATTAAGCTTTGGGGCTGTTTCTCTGCTAAGGGGACAGGATGACTCCACTGGTTGATTGGAGGATGAATGGGGCCATGTTATGAGAAATCTTGAGTGAGAATCTCCTTTCCTTAGCCGGGACACAGAAATTGGGTCGTAGATGGGGGTTCTAGTATGACAATAACCCAAAACATAAGGCTAAGGCAATAAAGGAGTGGCTCACGAAGAAGCACATTAACGTCATGAAGTGGCCTAGTCTTATAGAGAATCCGTACAGGGAGCTGAAGTCTCAACTTACCAAGCGACAAATTACAAACCTTAAGGATTTAGAGAGGATCTGCAAAAGAGGAGTAGGCCAAAATCCCTCCTAAGAAACGTTTGACCGCTGTGCTTGCCAACAAGGGTTTCTCCACCAAGTACTGAGTTATGTTTTGCTAGGGGGTGAATACTTATTTTCCTCAATAAAACACAAATTAATGTTTAAAATTAATATCCTTCAAATTTCTGGGATTTTTTAAAATATTCAGTCTCTCACTGCCGAGATGAACATACCATAAAAGTATAGACCGTTCATTTATTTATATAGGGACAAAGTCAGAAAATCACCAGGGGATGAAATACTTATTTTCCCCACTGTAAACAGATAGATATGAAAAGCTTACCAACATGCCTGCTGAGCCAAGTAGGCATCTTACCTAATTTTAACCTCAGAATTTGATAGAGACACTCTAGTCAGCAAGACAGGGAGTCAACAAAACAGCAAGACCGTTTAGTCAGGAAGACAGTCAAAAAGACAAAGTTGGGGGACCCCGGTGGTTCACCTGGAAGAGCACATACCACATGAGGCGGAGTCCTCACCACATCACATCAAAGGTGAATTGGTTCAACAGGATCATAGGTTTATTCAGAAACATTTTGTCACTCATACAGGTGACATCTTCAGTCTGAGCAGACCGCAGCATTCCCACCCTTATAAACAATACAGCGATACCACACAACAAAAGGCTGGGTTTGTCTTGATGCACGCTCAATAATCCAGGTAGGGAAATCACAAAAGAGGTGAATTTGCTGAACAAATTCACCTCTTTTGTGAAAAGGCTGGGTTCATATGCAAGTTGGTCATTGATTGCACATTCAGTGGTAATGAGTACTATTCACAGAGGATTAGGGAATACTAGCAATCACAGCATTGGGAGGAAATGTCAACCCCTTCTCTCTCCCCTACCGTGCCTGTCTTTTTCTCGACTATCCTATCAGATAAAGATGCAAAATAAGTGTCCTCAAAAAAAAGGTTAAGACAGCCAGTCAGACAGGCAGCCTGTCAACAGTCAATGGACGCAGACACCACATACTTCCTGAAGAAAAGCAACTGGAATGGATCCGTAAAAACAGGACTGTTTTACTCTTCAACCAGTGAATAAATGGTTTGATCTCATTTTATTCAGCGGAGGAAACGTAGGAGTTAGTTAAAAACATATTTTAGGACAGAACATCTGACAGTGGATGAATGAAGAATAGAAATTTTTGGTGTTCAAATTCTTATTTTTAAGTTGGAACATCAGACGTTAGGAGATGGATAAGGAGAATGAATAATATAACTCTAAATTCTTATTTTTAAGTTGGAACGTCAGACGTTAAATTAATGAGGAGCAGAAACAACAAACCTTTAAATTCTTATTGTTAAGTTGGAACGTCAGACATTAGGAGATGAATGACAGCAGAACTATAAGATTTTTTATTCTAAGTTGTAAAGTCAGGCTTTAGGATACGAATGAGGAGCAGAATCGGCAGAAAAACCCATACAAAATTGAAAGAAGGGAGCCGTGGACGCCACATAATTAACGGGAGAACGGGGAGTTGGGAAAGTTTGGAGATTTTCGTTTCGAGATTCAACACGTTACTCACGTCCATCCAGATCTTCATCCTGCAGAAACGACAAGTCTGAAAAACAAATATAAATTTTCAGAAGTTTACACTTTCGACCTTTAAACTCACATAAGTGATGAAAACTATTTTTCCGGGATATGTGTACAGGACTTGAGGTACGTACCCGCCATCTTGGTGTTACATATAAAGATGTCATGCCGTAAAAGAGGAACAACAGACAGAAAAATAGTTCTGCACGTACCCAAATACTGAAAACTTGCAATACTTTGTTCTGCAACACGTGTATGTAAGCGTGAATCTAACTAATTTAAACGTGCGATGCTGCTGTTTTTTGAACAAGTTGGCATCATATTAACATACATGTTAATATGTCTGTATTGTAGCCTATGTAGGAGGGGGCAGTCGGGGAATTACGCCGGGACGTTCGCATCAAAGGTAAACACGCTAACCAGTCAGCTAAAGAGCCATGTTAGCGAGCTGCCATAACCGTACACTACCGGCTTCCAACGGGAGGCGCGTCCCTGTGCTGTAGCCTAGCAACCAGGAGGCTCTCAGACCTACGCTCGGGATCCGCCTCACACACACACTTCAGGAGTGCCTCCGACTGGCGAGTGGGTCACTATCTCACTTCTTATGGCTCTCAGGGGTTCACCACCCAGTCCTGACACTCCCGAGTGGTTCACTATCTCACTTCTTATGGCTCTCAGGGGTTCACCACCCAGTCCTGACACTCCCGAGTGGTTCACTATCTCACTTCTTATGGCTCTCAGGGGTTCACCACCCAGTCCTGACACTCCCGAGTGGGTCACTATCTCACTTCTTATGGCTCTCAGGGGTTCACCACCCAGTCCTGACACTCCCGAGTGGTTCACTATCTCACTTCTTATGGCTCTCAGGGGTTCACCACCCAGTCCTGACACTGATGTGGGGAATTTGGGGGGGAGTTAGGAAGGGAACACGGGACCTTCCTACCAAAGGTAAACACGCTAACCAGTCGTCTAAAGAGTTCAACATCTTGATAGCCAAAGGCCAGTGAGCTGGAGGGAATGTTACAGTACGTTGACGTCATACGGGAGAAGGCGTAGAGGCCTATCAAGTGCTGTTGCTACTTCAATATATCCCCTTTATGAAACGGGTTTTGGCCTCTCAATCTACTGGTCAATCACGAGAAGAGGTGAATCTGTTCAGCTGGATCAGAAGTTTATTGAGAAACGTTTCATCACTCACCAGGTGACTTCTTCAGTCTGAGCTGAAGGCAAACATCCCCCTCCTTATAAACAGTACCTTGATGCCACACAACAATAGGCTGGTTTCATATGAGAGTTGGGTGATCAACTGCACATTCAGTGGCAAAGGGCACCATTCACAGAGGATTGGGGAATGTTTGTGATCACGGCATTGTAAGACGCCGATAGGTGTACTCTCAGGCCACCACCCCTATTCAGCGAGGGTCGTTCCCTCTTCACGTAGATGGCCTCCTTCACCCCCCTCTCAAACCAGCGTTCCTCCCTATCAAGGATGTGAACATCATCATCTTGAATGAGTGGCCACTCGCCTGTAGGTGGGTGTAGACCGCAGAGTCCTGACCCGACGTGTTGGCTCTCCTATGCTGCGCCATCCTTTTAGCCAGCGTCTGTTTGGTCTCCCC
>OMLC01036817.1:0-10343 GCA_900302585.1 Regalecus glesne
ATATGACACATCTCATGTGATGTTCCTGGGATCATTGGGAGTTTTGGGTCTTTGAGGCCCTCTCTGCCACTTTGGCAATACTGCGGACGGCTCTCCTCTTCCTCTCTCCCTCAATGCCCCCAAATCACTGGAGGCTCTGGCTAAAAAACAGGCTGTGAATCCTGTACATCCAACTTCCACCGAGAGGCACTTTGTTCTACATCCAGCCTGCGGGCAGTTGCCGACTAGTGCTATGAAGTTGGCGAGCTTCCTTTCAAAGGGCTCTTCCAACTGATCTTCCCATGGGACACTCAGCACCACCAGCACTGCTCGCTTGGTGGACTCAGACATAAGGACGATGTCTGGTGTCACAAGGTGATGTCCTGAAAGAGGTGGTGAACAAGGAAGTAATGGTTGTTTTCCATGTTACAGATTTATCTATTGAGGTCAAAGACAAGACACTCGTATGTACAGTTTTGGTGCCATTTCAGACCCACTGAGAAGACTACACTGTATTATGGCTGCTAATGGAGTTACCCCAACAAATTATGTTGAGATAATGTTGAAAACTGTGATCCAAGAGCCCTGTATGACCCATCATCATATTTATCATTAACTTCATCATCAGCCGTGCATCCACAGCTTTGGGCAGTGGGATATTCAAGCGAGAAGCTGAAAATCTGAAGGCCGCATAAGAAAAAACCTGAACCCTCGCCATGCAGCAAGTCATCCGAAGCTATTTATAAAGCGACTTGGTCTTATCAGTCAAACCGCCTTTCAGCAGCCGGGTGCCCCTAACACCCCGCTTATCCCAAATGTTAACTCACCGCAAACTATAGGCCTAATCCTTAATCCTACAATTTGATCCAGATCTCATCATCTTTGGTTGCTGCCTCTGATCCCATTTGGCCTCTGCTGCTGCTGCTGCGCTGCCTGCCCACAAGCACATGCTGCAACCTCATGGGGGTCACCCAGCACAAGAAGAAAAGTGTCAGCTAAGCCTTTAGCTAATCATGTTATCGTAAGCAGAAAACATACGCTACCGCAGACGGACGCTCGCATCCCTCCTGGTACTAGTGTGTGTTAAGCATTAACCTCTCGGCTCCACCTCTCAGATAGGCCGAGCTCCGACGGTATCCTCAAGGTTGCAGTGAAAGGCGTGTGCAGATCCAGTGCGGGTGGCGGTCCGATGCTGATCCAGGTTTCGCCAGTGTGTGGGGAGAGATGTGAAGCTGAGCCTTGAAACAGAGCCCAAGACAGATGGGATGAGGTGGGATCCTGATGTGGAAACAAGTGGCGAACCCTTCCAGGTCCCTATCAGACTGTTTGAAATTAGAATATGAGGGACTAGAAGGCTCGACTGCACGTGTTCAGTCTTTCATACCTGAAGAGAGACAGGCAGTCAGAGCGACAGTGTGCTTCACACGTGAGAATGTGCATCAGGGGTGTGTGTGTGTGTGTGTGTGTGTGCGCGGGAGCATGTAATTGCTACAATGTGTTTTCCCGTGTGTCGAGAGGTTAAAATCCCAAGCAGGGAGGATATTCAGTGTGTGTGTGTGATTAATTACTGTGGATGCAGACCGGGGCTCTGCAACAGAACCTCAAGAGAGCAGAGCATGCAGCATGGGGTTGCAGAATAATGAATGAATGCTCGTGATGGAAACCCCAAATTTGGCTACCGCGGTACCCCTCAAACAGATCCCACCAGACACCACAGAAAATACAATTTACATCATATATGAGGCAGCCACGCTCGCATGCACATGTACATGCTCGTCATCCTGCCCACAGGACGACTGGAGCAGAATTACTCCATCCATTTCAATTACAGAGACAAAATACCTAATTTAATCTCAGACATCGCTCACATCTCAGGCATGGCCTCAGCCCAACACCCAGACTCATGATTGGAGGTCGCCTGCGTTTCAGTGCCCATTATTTTCAAATTACATCATCAACTAGCATGACACCTAATGAATACGCTGTGTTGAAGTCGTCGCATTGTGAGTAAAAAGAACTCCATCCAGCCAGAGTAATGGCCGATTATCTCTTTTCCAGAGGTGTTGACTGCAGACAGACCAGTCAGGCAACATAGTAGCACCGCCTGAGGCCACCGTAATCAGGAGACAATGCCACCGGGAAGGGGTGTAGCAGGCCTGCAGCAGTGTTAGGCGTGTGGCGTCAAAATAACATCCACATGAATGTCGGGCCTCAGGGTGTCGCAGCAGAACATTGTTCAGAATATCACACTGCCTCCACTGACCTGGCTTCTCCCCATGATGGAGAAGTTGTCCACCAGTTGTCTAACTTAGCTGTCTACCAGACTCACTACCTTCTGCTGTCACTTCAGCAGTGACGTCGCTCTCTGAGGGATGGATGAGGCTGCGGGTGAAAGTCCAAACAAGAAGACAAAACAGGAGCACTAAAATAAACCCCACTATGTAGACTCACGGCTGCTTTGGTGAGGGGCCATCATTAAACAGCCGTGTCTCAATTACTCTGGGTACGGCCGGGTGCAATGGAGAGAAACGGCGACCCTGAAGAGTTGGCTTTTGGCTCGAGTGCATGTCCTCTTTCCATATCACCATCTCTGCAGATAGGATCATGTGCTGACTGCAGCTACATGGTGACTACACATGTAGTCGTGCGTTTGCGGTGTTCACCCGATACCAGTACGTCTTCGCCTGTGGTCTAGATACTGGTGCACGTGTGTTACATTCCGTGTCATCAGGACTGTGATTTTACATGAAGAGATTCATCATGAGAACCGCATGGCGAGTGGGTTTCTGTCTCAAGGAGTTTACCAAGCATTGTTCTCTGCCGACAACGTTATGTAGTTAGAGCATATGGTGTTGACTAATGTAAGTGGTGCTCTCATCTAGTTTCTTCCTCTTGCTGAATTAATGTCTCCCAAGGTTTCCTTTTTTCTCATTTTCGATGAATGCGAACGCGGACGAACCCGGGAGACGTGTAATCAATGTCAGCATGGTGATCAGGACTATGATACTTGGACTGATGAGTCTACTGCTATTCTCACAACTTTAAAGATCCTCATCCATTTGTCCACATCAGACACATGATGAATCTTGTCCTGGTGGCTTGATCTGTTATCCTGATCATGTTATGTGCTGTAAATTGTGTCTCATTCTGTGTACACATCATCCATTACAAGGCTGACTTTAGGTATGTGGTTGATTATGGATGGACGGATGGATGGCATTACATAAAATAGAATACAAATTTAACACTTTTTGTCCTCAGTAAAGGCCACCCTTGTTCCAACTCATCTACAGAAGGCAACTTTCCAAAGTCCTGAGGGCACTCTCCTGCACAACATGCTAGCTGATAAACCTGTGTTATTAGCACAGGAGCCGATTGTAAAAGGGCCTCAGTACGGAGCAACATTCAAATGAGATGCAATTATGGTACACGTGTAGCAGCAGCAATAGCAAGAGGAGTTGAGATTAGATTTTACAGTATCCCAGCAGGTTGAGAGCACGAGGGAAAGAAAACACTGCAGAAATGGACAGTCAGCAAAGGAGGGATATATTACTGACCCGTATCAACACAGTTACACCTCAACGCTAAATGGACTCATTCTTATACAAAGCTTTTCTAGTTTATGGACCATGATTCCAACCACCACTCTTCTGATGACTAGACGATCGCCCTACCCCCTGAGCTATGCCACCCCTAAATATGAACATAGATAAAATAGTCCTTTTGCCTCCGGTTCATCTGCAAGTTTTGATATATTCATACCACCATAGCTGTGAAACTAGCCTCCTGCTTTTTTCTTCATTCCACAACCAGCATGCCTTGAATAAAACGGGTCACATTGCACAGACATAAGCACAGACACATTTTGCTATCCTCTGGCAGGCAGCATCACTGCAGACCCATCACACCCTGCTCATAGCCTGTTGCACCTCCTCCCCTCTGGTGGGCACTAGAGAGCCCCGTACACCAAAACAATGTCAATCTACCTGAAGCATGTATGTAAGTAGCCTGCTAACATTTTTTTCAAATCACCGTTACATTCTATGCACCATCGCATTGTCGGGTCACACACAGCCAGATTCATGAAGTGAAAATCGTGTTTGCCTCCCTGTCTGTCCATCCATCACTTATATCCTCTGTCTCCAGGCAACATGAGACACCCCTGGTGCCTGATGATGTGCTCACAGCCCAGTCAAGTGTGTTTACTCAGTACAGAGACGCATGTCTGGATGCATATACACACACACACACACACACACCCCGTGGGATATCTACTGGGTAGTGAGCCTGCTTGTCAGTGTCCACACACCAGACACTGAATGATATGAAAGGCTGTACTTCAGCCTCTGGCTTGTTGAGCCCGTCCACTGTGCTGACTGAGTAAAGCATGAAAAGAGGAACAGTGGAGAAATCAGACAGCCGCACCCTCACAGGTGCCAATCTGGTAACTCATCGTTTCTCTATCCTAATGCTCAGTGGGTGGGGTGATGGTTACTAGTGGTGCGATGTCATTTGAGTACTCCAAGCCTCAGCCTAATCCTAAACAAGGACAAAAGACAACAACAAAAAAACCACAACCTGCAATTTATCAAAATGCGTTACCGGAAATACCTTTATCGGTTGATATCCACAAGCTTTTTCTTGCATGTCTGCTTGTTAAATATTGTGGCTATGCCTCTTCACTCTTACTGCTGCACTAAGACTGCAGAACGCAGTGTGCTGAATAACTCTTCCTGCAAAATCCTACCCCACAAGACAGCATTACTGCAACAAGCTGCTATGAAATCAGTCACGATGTGGCCTTTTGAAGATAAGGGGGACAGCAGGATGGTGAGAATGACAGAGGAAGATGCAGAGGACAGAAAGAGATGGAGATGGATGATCCACTGTGGTGACCCATAACAGGGATAGGCAAAGTAGCATTTTTAGTTCTATTACAGGTAAACCTGGTGGAGTTTTGCATGAAGGAAAATAGAGGACTTCATTTGGTTTCTTGTATGAACCTCTGAAAGCACCAATCCAAACCCGTATCAATCCATGACTAGTGCATGATACTGGCCATCAGCCATTGGGCAGATTTACATTGATGTCAACAAAATCTTCTTCTACATCCCCTTGAGTAAAGCTCATCGGACCGCAGCACTCGGGGGACTCGAAACCTAAACCGGATTCCGTTAAACACAGTCGAAAGTTTCCGATCCTCCTCCCTGAACAGCAACACAGAAACTCCCCCTCTACAGGCAGATGCTTCCTGCTTGGTGCAGCTGCTCTCACATAAGTGTGTTCAGTGCTAATGGTGAATTATAAAACAAACCTCTCCTCTATGAAGTCGAGACACTCGGGTACACAATATTGCTTCTGCTGCCTGAGTTTTCATGCAAAACAGAGCCGGACTCCACATTAAAGCCTTGGCATAAAGACACACCCCCCATTGGCTAATGAGAGCATTTACATTATCCATATAAGATGATGGTTTTTCTAAGAGGGACTTTGAAACACCAGCATGGGCTAAAATGTCCACTCTCTGATCTGATGAAAATTGCCAACACAAAAAGACTTGATTTTTGAGAAGCTATCTGGCCTCCCCACAGTCACTGGTAGGCCCCCTGTGAGGTGGTGAAAAACAACCTCGATAGCTGTGGTGAGTGGGACTCCCTGGGAGGACTTGAAACACAGACACAGAGAGTGAGGTCCCAAAGTGAGGTACTACGATGAGATGGTGTTACTCTGGTTGTAAATCCCGTCCAACTACCTGTGGAGGGAATGATCAGGACTCTTAGCCCTGAATAACAAATCTCAGTCTTAAAGCATTAAAGCATAGTTTTATCTCAGTTTTTTATCTGCAGTAGATTTGGGCCCTATTAATCCCCATTATGAGACAGATACAGGATGCTGGTTGACCCTGTTGGGCCTGGAAAAAAGCACAAAGTGATGCTTCACATTGATAAGACCTTCCTGTTTCAACATTCCACTCAAATTCCAAATTCAGATTACATTGATCAGGAAAAAAAATCAGATCCTTTCACTCGTCACATGACCAAGGCCAGTGAAAATGACGACCTGTACGGGGTGTTCCCCATCTTTCGCCCAATGAGCGCTGAGATCGGCTCCAGCATGACCCTGTGACCCGACTGGCTCCAACAGATATTATCCTTTCCACAAATACTACACACAAATATGTTTTTGTGTGTGTTTGTGTGTGATCATGTGCAGGTCCCAGCTTTGATGGATGGGGCGTCCAGCATTTAAAGCCGGTTCTAGGAGGTCAGCGCAGTGATGCAGAGCAGAACAAAACACATCCTACCGCTCTGTGAACACTCTCTGCATCAAAAGCTGGCTTATTTTAGGGGTTTAATTTTGGAGGTGGAACAAACAGTCGGTGAGCTCCAAACCTCTTACTATCCAGCAGTGTCCCAGAGGGGCTGAAGAGGAGATTTACAGGGAATCTTTGAATGATGATCCAGTGGATGATTTTTCATCATTCCATGCTACAAGAATCTCAAAATTCCTAAAATCGCCTGTGCAACCCACAGGCTTCATCTGTGGATCCCATGAGCGCAAACGTTAAAGGCGATGCCCGACAGTCAAACCGGGGAAGCGGTGGGCCTTCTTAAAGATGCAGGTGTCTGGAAGCTCTGTATGAACATGTTATTCGAGAGCTGTCAGGCAGCTGGGAACAGGAGCCAAAAACACAGGAGATACAGCTGTTAAGAATCTAACCATGGAACAATGTAGAGATTCTGGTCTGTGGCTGAGCTGGGAGCTTAAAACCAGGGGAGGGAAAAATAATACCCGGGCTGTTTGTCCAACTGACACTGGGAACAGAATACGAGGTTACTTGACTGATACACCCCAGATTTACTGATCGGAGGTGCATTCCTGATTGGCGGCTTGGTGGGCACGTGGGGTCGGTGAGGATCGTCAGGCAGTGTTAGAGGTTGCAGGATTCATCTTTGTTTTTAACCAACCCCATTGACTGGCAGACTGATCTTAGCCACTCCCGCTAATCCAAATATGTCGGATATTTATGAGCTGCCCGAAGAAAGTCCTGCAGCTTTTGGGGATCAGCGATTCATTCTGGAGATGAAGACAGTGAGTTGTCAGCAAGAGCAGAGATTACAGTGAAGATGAGGCAGTGATAGATGACGCATGCAAATATGCACAGGATGAGAAGCATTTACACAATTGAGCTTGCATGTTTTCTCCATTTTGTGTTTTTTTTCCATTGATGCTTATAAAACTATGCCTACATTTGGGTTACAAACTGATTTCAATTGTTAAAGTTCACAATATGCTGTCATTAACAGACTGTCCACTGTGAATATACCTTAAAAATGCCCGAAACTTCTATACCTCACAATTAATTTCCTGATTTCAGTTATTTGCCACTGTGAAAATTGTTTCTCTTGCTTTGGAGTTACCTTCATATTAATAATCAGCCACTTTTGAAGCAGATATTATGAGCACATGAGATTTATCTGTTGTATTGCTCAAGTCACCCTGGGTAGTAGTACTGGCTGGATGCAAAATCTATCAATTTTAGCTTGTCTGTCATTGATCTGCATGGGAAGATCGAAGGGGATGAACAAAAAGAGAGAGGAGCAGAGACAGAGAGGAAGATGTATACAATTTTGAATAACTGCCCTTTTGATGAGTATCCACGCAAAGCAGAGGGGCAATGTACTATTGGTTTGAGAGATGAAAACAGAAGGAGGGTATTAATGACAGAGTTAGCTGTGGGTCACAAACTGTTCTTAAATTATCAAGGAAATGAAAATCAAACTAACCAGTAAAAATTGAACGCAAATAGAGGCAATAATAGAGGAGTGCACTCAGTACAGTGCAGCTCTCCCTCCACCATACATTAAGCATCTCCCCTTCCCTGGCGTCTGAAGGAGTAGCAGTAATCTAGACAGGAGAAGATGAAAGTGTGAATTGGTATTAATATTTATAGGAATAGTTATATTTAAATATTAATATTTCAAGATCCTTAAAAGACAAACTATATACAATTTTTTGCCATATATATGAGCTGAGGAGAACAGGATTGTACCACGATGATCAAAAGACATTCTGGTCATAATTGATACCCAGATTTTTAGTGGTAGGTTTGATGTTTGAATGAAGTGGACCAATAAAGTGATCAACTGCAGTAGCAAACTTCTCATGACTGACTAAGAGAACTTCCATTTTGTCAGGGTTCAGCTGGGGTAAATTAAGGAACATCCAGTCTTTGGGGGCAGCTACACAATCATGGAGGGAAGACAAGTTGATTCAGGCTATTGGGTTTGGAAGAGAAGTAGAGCTGAGTATTATTAGCATAACACTGCTATATATCTCGAAAGTGACTTAACAAATGACCCCGAGATAGCATATATATAGAGAAGAGGACTGGCCCAAGACAAGGATACATGATTGTTGAGAGAGAAGTTGCAGGGGGGTGGACACAGACTTAGATGGAGCTTGGGAGAATGAGGCTGGATGCTCTCCCTGACACCCAACAATGGATTCAAACCAACAGCCATTGCCTCATTAGTTCCTGAACTGTGTACTCTACCACTGAGCTATTCCATCCCTTCAACAACTTCAACAGTAAATGGGTAAAGCAAACGTGTAAATTCAATCATTTTCTACTAGACTGACAATTTATCAATTCTTTTTTGCATTATAGCCATAAATAAATACATTTGAGAGCAGCCCAGCAATAAAAATGATTTGTTCAATACTCACTCTACAAGCTATACAAACAGGTGAATGTGGCTCTGAACGAGGGAATGAATGTAGGAGGGGGCAGGAACCAGCACAAATCCAATTGAGGTGCAGCGTTGAATGTTATTGTGTGACTGAAGTCAATTAGAGCACAATGCCTCCTTCATATGATCAGCTTGGACTGCTTCATTCCAGTGCTCTGTGTGCCTATGTAGTGTGAGTATACCGTGCTGCTGCGGATATAGTCTGTTGGTTCTAATTCAGTTCCCTGGTTTAAACACCATGTGTTTTGAATAATTATGATAATAAAACCATGCCATTAAGTCATATTAGGCATCAGGAGATTGTTAAATTAATTCAACTTTCTAATTTTGCCTTCTGTGTATACAAACAAGGTGAGGATAATTGGTTTAATCATTTTACAACCCGGCACAAATAATACAATTTAACTAGTTGCGGCATCATTTTTATTTAAAACTAATGATTCTTTGGTGAACCAACATGTGTCAGCTCAAATGTGGTATATCCAATTGGGGCCACTTGTCAGCAAATCCCCAGGCTAGACATTGTTGCCAGCCTTGCCCTGTGTCAGTCTGTGGATGTGTAGAACCATACGTGGGACCTTCGAATGAAAGGAGCCAAGTCTAATTCAAAATGAAAGAGATAAGGCTACCATAATTTCAAAGCTCTCATAAAAAGACTTCCAATAGGTCCAACCATCATGGTTTTTATGATATTAAACAAATGAGGGTGAAAGGCTCCTCTGCTAATTGACTTTCATAAAACAAGGGTAAGAAAACATAGCTCAACCATGGGAAATGCTTTATTGTAGCTATTGAGATGATTTCCAGCTGTGACTCCAATGCTCCCCACTCCTGAAACGGGGACTTTAACATTGGAGACCATGGTACATTGGCATGGTGGTGAGGTGAATACGGTGAATCATATTTGGTTCACTAGGGGCTGTGGCAGCTCAGTGGCAGAGTGCACGCTTCAGGAACTGATAAGCCAGATGTTGCGGGTTCAAACCCAACACAGGTTATCAGGAAGGGCATCCGGCCTCAATTCCCCAATCCAAGTCTGCTTCCGTGCACAGAACGCACGCACACACGCACACACACACACACACACACGACCGCCTGACGGAGATAAAATAATAGAAAGGAAGACCAGCAGGATTTCCCTTTTGTTTTGACGGAGGGCAGACATTTTTTTTCCACCTAGACAAGATTATGTGGACGTAGAGAGATGCCCCACCCACAACCCCAAAGTCCAACATGAACATCACCTCCTTTCTCTTTGGGTTGGGGCGTCGATATTGTGGTGACAGTTTCCTGCCAGGAAACAGTGTTACAGACACCGCACTAACAACGGTTAACGTTGTGCAACATGATGAAATTTACTAGTTGACTTTGCATTTTGTTGCTGACACTGTATCAAAAATGCCACAGGCCTCTAGATTAGCAAAGAGATTATGCTCCACCTGCACCAACGCTGTTTGCAGAACCGTGTCATACACAGGTGCTAACTACAAACCTCTCACTTTAGCTGTGATGGTGAAGCCGATTTGGAATCATGTTGTGATGTGTGTGTGTGTGTGTGTGTGTGTGTGAGTGTGTGTGTGTGTGTGGTGGGGGGGTATCAATTGAAAGTGG